>NAGG01000662.1:0-47218 GCA_003031705.1 Calonectria naviculata
GGAGGAGGAGAAGGGGGAGAGGAAGAGAAACGACGCTTCAAGCGCCGAAGCGCAAGACGCGCCGAGTCGATGAACCGGGCCCAAGGCCCGGCAACGCGAGAGAAGACAGCACCCATTGTATCGTGACGAAAAAAAAAGACGAGCAACACGACAAGAGTGGGTGAATACGATGATGAAAGGAAGAAGAAGAAAAAGGGGAAACCCGACAGCTGGGGGAAATCGGAGGGTTAGATATAAACAAACAGTGTGAGTTTCTGGGGCGAGTGATCGTACTGTCAAACCCAGAACTTTGATGACACCGATGATGATATTGTCGACATCAAGGTTTCCGGTCCATTTCCTGAGTCTGGCAGTACCATGATTGGCCGAAAATTAAGCCAGGTGAATATTCGTCTGAGTTTCGGCCGTTCCTTTTTTCTCATTGGCTCTAAAATGAAGCCATCTGGAAAATACCAACGTCCTGGTTTTATTTTCCTCGTCCCAGCTGAGAGGACGTACCGCGTCCGCGACGAAGAATCTCATGGAAATCCCCGGTACCAATGTACTTCGTTCCACAACCTTCTCCAGCCCGAGAGCAGAGCCGCATGGGTACGTACCCAAGATCGCTCCCAGACTCCAGTCCCCAAGCCCAGATCCTTCCAGTCCTTGGTACGTACCCCGGTTCCAACTCTCCTCTGCCGCAGAGCCGCGTTGATACGCACCAAGAATCACTCCTCCAAGTCCAAGTCCAAGGTATGTCCTCAAAGTCACTCGCAACTCGCACCTCAAACACGATTCCTTTCGGCTTAGCCAGTCATCTCTGCTGTCTCCAGAATCCGGCTCAGGTCCAGATCCCGCATCGATACGCACCCAGAATCACTCCCCCAAGTCCAAATCCCCGGTAAGAACCCAGAAACTTCTGTGGCCTTTCAGTTCCAGTCCACATCCATCAAGGATGCCGAGTTTCTGGGTCAAATATTGTTACTTCGTCATTCATCGCCAGCTCACTGCCTGTAATTAATCCATATTCACTATATTGGCGGCATCTCTGTCTCTGCGTTCAATGTCCTTGATGTTTGTTCCCAGCATCAACACCGTCCAGTCCAGGTTCTGGTACGTACCGCTCAGCCTAAGTCCAGGTGCCAAACTGGTACGGAGGACCATTTCAAAAGTTCTTGCCTGCCAAGAACGCCACAAACGCCACCCGAAAAAGCAAGGGAACCCTAGCACACAAAACACATACACAAATTCCCCATAATATTTTTTGGAGTTATTAACCTTCCTAAAATGCCCCGGACGAACCTAGTAACTAGGGCCCTGATTGTGACTCTGAAAAGCCCTATTGGAGGCAGCAAGTCTTCTATAGAGATTGCTTGTTTGACTAATATCCCTGTAAGGACTATTAATTTAATCTATACCCGGGCTATTAAGAGAGGATTTAAACCAGGACAAATGCCCCTTACTATTTCAGATAAAATACTCCAAGATGCACTACGGTCCGGCTGTCTAACCAAGCAGACTGCTAAGGCCTAGGAAGAAATAGTTTAGAAGGTATAGATAGACCAGTTTAGAAGAGAAAAAACCTATGCTAATATTGCTAGTGAGCTTAGTGCATAAGGATTAGATATCTCCGTTATTATTGTATGGCGGATCCTCCGCAAAGCTGGGTTTAAGAAGACTAAGCTAACTTAGAAGCCTAGGTTGATGAAGAAGATAAGAAAGGAATGGCTTAATTGGTACTATGCCTATGAGCACTAGACCTTAGAGGATTGGAAGGCTATTATTTGGTCTAATGAGATTGCTATTATCTTTCTTTATTATCAAGGGAGCTATTATATATAGAGGAAGAAGGATAAAGCCTTTATCTATAGCTATATCCGCGAGAGGTGGAAAGGGGTATTTGAGTTTATGTTCTGGGGCTGTTTTTCCTATAATAAAAAGGGCCCTTATTATTGCTAGGCTCCAGAGACTGCCGTAGAAAAGAAGGCTACTGCTGCTGCGATTGAGAAGATTAATGAGGAGCTAGAGCTGATAATGAAGGAATAGTGGGAGCTCTAAAATAGGATATAATAACTGTAGCTACGGTAGCTACCGGGCTGGAAGCCCTAATGGCAATGGAACTAGAAGAATAGCAAGCTTTCCTGTACTGGAAAGGGCGGTATTGACTGATATTGCTATTAGAAGGAAATCCTGCTCCCAAAAATGCTCCCTTTTGCTAAGGAATGTGAAAAGGACCGGCCTGGCATAATAGTTCAGGAAGACAAGGCTCTAGCACATAGTCATCGCTATTAATAGTAGGTCTATAACCTTTATTAGGTCTAGTGGCTACTGTGGTGTGGTAATTCCCCTGACCTTAATCTAATTGAGCCAGTGTGGCTATAGATGAAAAGAAGGACTACTAGAAAAGGTGCTCTAAAAAGCCGGCAGGAAGCTATTTAGGCTTGGCATAAAGCTTGGAAGGAGCTGCTGCAAGAGATAATATAGGGCTGGATAGAAAGAATTCCTATACACATAAAAAAAATCATTGCTCTTGAAGGAGGAAATGAATACAAGGAAGGCCGGGAATAGCCCGGTGCTGGTTTCTTAGTAATTTGCTTTTTGGTTCCCTGTGGCGTTATTTAGCGTGGGCAAGAACTTTTGAAATGGTCCTCCGTACGTACCCCGCGAATGCAGTCCGCGTCAGTGCGCGCCGGACTCGATGACGTCATTTATTTGACCTTCAGAACATGTCGAAAACGGTCGGGAAGAAATGGTTGAAGTAGGTAGGTGGGAAAAATTAGATAAAATCTGAATAATTTCCTCACGGGATGTTTATAGTATTATTGCACGATGGAGGCTTTTTTCTGTGGCAGTTGATGATTACTCGGCGTCAATCGCAAATTTTGTCATTTTTCGTGGTGCCACCTTATTTTCAGGCTACAAATAGTTGAGAAACGTCTTAAAAGCTACCCTAATATGAGTATTTTTTTCTCAAGACACCCGTCCCTCCCTCTTTTTTAGTACCTGAAGATAACAAATAATTAACATCAAATTTATTTAATATAATCTATCTCAACTAACTCGCTGGAAGGCGCATCAAATTGATCAGTGCCTTGGACCAGTTTATTCTGCCGAGCTACCCCAGAGCGCAACGGTCGGGCGCACCAGCCACGCGTGGCGCCCCAGGAGGATGTGGCTGCACTGTAAATTCAACGCGCTGTTTGATGACTAATTCCTCGATCAATAACGTCGGCAGACACCCTGGCGCCGTTTCGCGTTTCTCCGTAACTGTGCCCGCCATTTTAACTGCGTTTTCTACCGTTTGCCCGTCTTGTTGACGGACTCGCGAAGTCTGAAATAGAACACTCGATAGCCAGGCCAATATCCTTACGATGAATCGCCTCGCTAAGACCGACATTCCAACGCACGCGTTAGAACGATACTCGTACGCCGACTCACAAACGCCAGTGCCATCTTGCCTCGCACGCCCTCTGCCCTGCATGTTGTTGTAACAACGAGTGGACAAGCCGACTCCCCTCTCCCTTTCCTCTACAACTTAGGTGTATGCACCCTGCAGCTGCAAGTTGCCGCGACGTTTTGATCGAAATACGTATGCGGTGAATCTGCGCCGACTGTCATGAGGAGCAGAGCGACTGTTGGAGACTCCCTGAGATTCTGGATCGCGGAAAGTGTACTTCCGCTGGGCACATCCTCTAGACACAATGATGGTAGTTTGTTTTAACATCCCGAGGCCGATGCAGTCGCAGCAGCCGGGGGTTGAACACGGTAATGTGCAAGAGCGAAGGCTTTCTAGCACGTGGGAACAGTCTTGGCAATGGTCAAATATTCGTATGCTAGCCCCGTCTTTTCTCGCAGTAAGTTACATTAAGTTGATTAGTAGGTTGTAATAGCTCACTCTAGAATCCCACTCCAGGGAATGCTCATTGTCGCGCCCAGGCATATCTCACCACGCAATCCCACCTCAACATGGCCGAAACCCCCATATCCTCGTTCAGGTGCAACTCTAACTCATCCACGCCCTGAAATTTCGCGTCAATGAGCCGCCCGGTCCGGCAACATCCCGGCATTCTATTACACACTCGCTTCTTCAACCCACGGGCACAGACGACCCTGGCTGGATCGCCGACGATTATCGCCGCGAGGGTATGTTCCGGCTTTGGATCATGTGGGTAGGAGTCGCTGTCAGTTTCCCCAGTGGTTTTTCACCCCCGTCCTCGTCCTCGATTGTCGATGTCAGTGCGCGTTCGCTCGTACTCCCCTTGATATCATTGGCCACGCGCTCGATCCCCACTGCACGGAGCCACTTTTAAGCTCACCCTAGTTCTGGGCCTCCGCCTCTGTAGCTATGAAGTGTTTGGTAGCCATCAAGAAGTTAAAATCGACGTAGTATATTTACTCAGCGCTTCAGGACCTGGTCGGTGAGTTATTTGTAGGAGAGGGTGGCCCTAGTGGCATCAATATGTGAATATTGCAGACATAGACTACCTGCACGGCAGTAGCAAAACTCCACCTGGAACTCTCCAATGATGTAGTCAATCTGTTAAGTAAGAATATCCCCCATCAAGATCAACCAGTTACAGGCATGAGTGGGTTGTATGTTAAGCGCCCCTCACCCCCCAGAGTGATCAACGCCCGGATATTGAACCGAGTGTGCTCCACTGGAAAGACGCAATAAGAAGGGCGAGCAGCGTGTTTAAGATTCAGTCGTTATTACCGGATATTGCCGAGTAATAGAACTAGATCACACATGAGGGTCGGAAGACAGCAAACTTACCCACGCATTACTCAAGAGTTTTGTCTTCTGATTGGCATCGACGCGTGTACGATAATAAGGACTGGGCAAATTTGTCCTAAGACCGGCAATAAAGCAAGCGAGTCTTTAGCTGCGTTGAATCTTGAGACGCCGCCCCTGGTATTGCTCCTGGTGTCGTGGGGGCGTATGCGCTTGGCGGATGGCTCGTCGATCAATATACCCACCTAAAGAACGGGCATCTTTTTGACTTTGGTGAAATTACTACATCGACGGAAGAAAATACGAGTCAGCCTGTTTAGTAAAGCTATTGATCCCTTGTATCCTAGTAATATCTTACTAGGCCAAAGAAATGTGCAAATACGACACAGCCTATCCAGTTGAAGGATCTACTAATCATATTCCGCCCATGAAGATGTCCTAGAGGAGCCATCCCTAGTAAATGACCTGGGGTTTGATACTCACCAGCAATTCAAAACTATATAATACGTCGCACTCCTCTACCATTGCTCTGTCTTTCTTTCACATCATCAACCCAACACTCACACATCAAGTCATCTATTTAATTTACATACTTAATCATTTCAAAATGAAGGTTTTCGCCACCCTTACTCTCCTCCTCGCCGCTGCGAACGCCGCAGCCATTGAGCGAGCTGAGGACATCAAGCTTGATGCCCGAGGCAAGCCGGCCTGCTGTGTCGTAAGTCAATATTGGACGTCGATGATAATTACTGGAGCTAACAGTTTACGAGCTTGGCTGCATGGGCGGTCCCATCGCAAAGCTTTGCTAAGCTTATTCATTGACGGGAGGAAGATGCAACACCCAACTCCTGAACCTTGAGAGTCTTCTTCTTTTTGGCATTTACTGAAATGCAAAATATTTGGTAGCATGTTTCGAGAGCTACGTCAGCAACTGGACCTTTGGAAGGAGACTAATGATTCAGAGGCACTTGTTCCTTGAGGAGATAGTTGAGGATAGTAGATAGTTTTAAAATGATATGATAAGGTACCTTGGTGCCTGATTAGATCGCATTTTATTGGTGCCTAGCTTGCTGTGATATTGTGTCTGATATAACTGAAATGATGCATGAAATAAAAAGTACGCTAATGGCAACCCACTTGCTCTCATCTCTGTTATTCCTGCTCCTTTAGCAGGTCTTGGATTTCCTTCCATTCAGAACTCCACAAAAACTCTGCCGAATTTACAAAATCTTTACCGTCTATCAAATTCGAAGCATCCGCTCCTGCCTCCAGCAATCTTTTTGCTATGGACATGTAGACATTTGCGAGACTCGACCCGGTAGAGTCGATGATATTCCGCACAGAATCTTGTTTCAAGTAGCTCGCCTTTGAGAAACATATCTCCAGAGCACTCAAGTTTGGTAAAGGGTGCCACGAAGTAACGACAAATGATCCAGCGAAGTCACCCCATTTGGTGTGACTAAACCCTTTCTCTTCACTCAATGACTCTATAAGACGGCGGTTGAGAAGAAAGGCATCGCGTTCGGTGCAAAATCCCGTGAGGCGAATGCTAGGATTCGCACCGTGATCAAGTAGGATGTTGACGGCTGTGATATTCCCTTGATACACTGCGATAATGAGCGGCGTCACATTGCCATGCGTCGTGGCGTTTGGATCCGCCCCGGCAAGTAAAAGGCACTCGATGTTCTCTCCACTGGCATAGTGTAACGGTCCAATTCCATACTCACCCTGAAACATTACATCTGCCCCCAGCTCAATGAGGGCTTCCGTCAAATGTGTCTTTTCCATGGTAGCAGATATCATGAGAGGCGTTTCACCATGTCTGTTTCTCGAGTTGACGTCGGCCCCCTCTCTGATCAACAGAGCAAGTATGTCAAATGGAAATTCAGCTAGCTCACACTCATAGCACTTCCTGCAAGCAAACTGAAAGGCTGTTTCCTGCTTTGGGCCGCACTTCTCTCTCTTTTCATACACTCCTTCGGATAGTAGTGTTGCTAATAGTCCAGAATGAGGCATGTTAATTGCGAGGAACAGGGGTGGCAGATCGTTATCAGGATTTGCTCTAGGGTCCACCCCTAAATCAATCAAATAATATGATAACCTTATGAGGCGATATCTTAGTGATAGCTGAAGAGGCGTTTGTTTCGGAATGGTCGGATCTCCATGAATATCAGCACCCATCCAGATGAGCTTGAAGGCCAATTCCTCGTGTCCGTTGTATATAGCCGCGTGTAACAAGGTAAAACCATTCTTCAATGGTTCATTGATGTCTCGAACATAATTAAGAAGAAATGACGTGATGCGTGTAGCCGTCTCATCTTGATTTACATAATTACGAAAAACTTCTGCAATTGCCGCTAAAGAATTGCGGCTTAGGTATGAAAATGTCGGTTTTGATGAAAAGAAGTGATGAGATTCCAGGCCGTCTGGGCCGAATGGCAGACATCCCAAATGAATAAAAAATTCGATAATCGATATATTCGGCCGCGAGTTCTGTATAAGGTACAAGGGTACTAGCAGACCGAGACTGGGTCCTTGAAGTCGAAAATCGAATTGTTGATATTCTGCCATACTCGCAGCTTCCGATACTGTTTGATGAACCCAAACAGGGTTCTGTGAGTGAAGGTAATATCGAAACAGACTTCCATGATCATTACGGATAGCCCAGGACGCAACTTGTGACGCATCGTCCGGATCCCATGGTAACGAGACAGAACATGTGTAGCCCTGTATCAGAGCTTCCCAGAGCAGCAATATCTCATGGTTCATTTTGTATAGTATATCCTTGGTGGCTGTAAGCCAGTGATCTTGTGCATAGTCGAGAAAGAGATGCACATCTTCACGCATTACCCACTTGTGGCTCTGCAGTTCATATGATAGTCGTTCGAGGTCTACTTTTGCGTGGCTTGAACGCTTGTATTTTGCAAGCATGACTAAGGCTTTTCGCGAGAAACGTGAAGGCATAACTGACTCAGCTGTTGTCATAGGGAGCTTGCCAAATGAAACTTTTCTGGCAGCCGAGATGCGATTTTCGAAAACACTGTAGCTCAGATAGGTGACACAGATAGCACCCAGGGTTCTTTCAGCCTCCAGTTCATCAAAGTGAAACAAACCGGCTTCTGGGTCCACAGCAGGGCCAACAAGATGGAGATGGGCGCTGTAATGGATGAATCTGACGCGGATATCTTCCTCATCAAGATCTAGTAGGCTGCCTCCATATCTTGATAACAAGATCCTCCCAGAAGTGACCAGTGTCGAAGAGTTCCATGCTTTGTCGCCTGGTTTAACATTGACCGCAACGCGCAACTCATCAATTGTCATGGCTGGGTCTGCTGATGCAACAAGCTTAAAAATGTTGCTCCCTAAGCTGCGGTCGGAAATTCGGGACAGGGCTCTATCAAATGCTTCCGGCAGGCTTCTGGGAAGATTTTCCAATATGTGGATGATTTCGGAGTCTGAACGCAGTTCCTGAGTATACTTGGGACAAATATCCTCCAGTTGGAGAGACAGCCACAGAAACATGCCTTGGCAACCAGCCAGAAGTTGCTCTTCCATGAGATTTTCCAGTGGAGCAGGGAGTTGTCTGATGGTATTCCAACGAGCGATTTCCGTACCAATGTAAGCGAGAATGTCTTCTGATCTGTCGACAGTCTCCATGGACAAAGTCCAAGCCACATTGAGAACTGAATTGGCAATATCATAGGGTATTGACATTGGCCGAGAGGAACACAGGATATGAACCCGTCTTTTTGGAAACAGGTGTCCAAGTTGGGTGATGATATCCTCAACTTCATCTCGTGGACATTCGTCAAGCGCATCAAGCACAAATACTCCCCTCCACTCAGGCGGCGTGGCATTTAAGAGAATCTCGATGTAGGCTTCCAATTTTGAACAAATATACGGTGAAATATCCGTCTGCTCGAGATATGACGACAGAGTTGCCTCTAAGACAGGACTGTCAAGTGCTTGCGCAACAATACTGCCTAGTATTGTGGCTGCCCGGAGTGTTTTCGGGTTACCGCTTTGGCAAAAGAAGTAAGACACTGTGATGGGATCTGGAAGTCGAAGTTAATGGTAAGAAATATTTAGAGCTAGAGTTTCGAATTAACCTTTTTGGTGTACATCTGGAGCAGAGACTGCCAGGTCTGCCACGACCGAGGCCATTGTGACCGTTTTCCCAGACCCAAGATTTCCGTTGAGCCAAAGAATGGACGATGTCTCAGAGGATAGCCAGTCTTCATATGCGTGATGTTTGTGAATCCATCGAGAAGTTCCTTTCTTTCTTTCACGTCGCCATGCGAGATTGAACTCATCCTGGTCTGGACACAAAGATGTGATAAGGCGGTGCTTACGGTATTGTCGTTCTCGTTTGGCTGCTTCTTGAGATTTTGTAACTTGGAAACGGTTGAAATGTTCCAAGATGGAAGAGTTTCTGTTGAGTGTAGCGTTGGCCAACAGTACTGCGGTACGTTTCTCTATCATCTGACCCCATGTTGCTAGTTCAGATTCGAGCGGCTTGAAAATACTGTCGAATGACAATATCAAGGAGGTTGCAAGACGAGAAGCGGTAGACTTGCGGCAGTTGGCTATAATTTTGGTGCAAATGTTGACGATGATTATTGTGTACTCACACATATAACCTTGTAGGGTGGTGCATTTGGGGAATAGCAGAACAAAGTCTTTATGGAGAGACAATGATTGTCCTATCCTGAGCATCAATGTGGTGACATTTTCAAAGTATGACAGGAATGAGATGGATGTCTGGTATGAGTTAGTTAGCAACCTAATAAACAGACGAGGAAAGAAGGATCATATTGACCTCTAAAGCCAGGCGGACAACGGCCCAAACACCACAGGCAATCATATTCTGCGATCCTCCCACGAGGACGTCTCCCACAGGAGAAAATTGGCGTATACGGTGAAGAATAGCCACGAGTCTTGTACCGTACGGCCGCCATGACTTGTGAATTCTTGCTCCATCCTGGTTGATCTCTTCGGTGAGCTTGATTATCTCATTGGCCTCGGGGGGAGTTTGTGTCTGCAGATTCTTGAACCGAACACGCTCCTTCTTGCTATTCAAGCAAAGGCTGAATTCACAAATGGCCTGGGCGAGTCGAATTTCTGGCTTGAGCTTTCGCACAAAGCCCACGGCAGACAGGGCCCCGTCCATTCCACTCTTTGAAGCCTGAATTAGGCAACTAAACGGTGAAGATTGAGGCCGGTTTTCTGTGTGGAGCGAGTAGTCGGTGCTTCCTTACTCTCGAAACTTTCGGATGCAATAGTGGCTCCGTCGTAGACCACTGTCTTGTAGGCCAGCGCAACATGAATTATGAGAGAGAGATGTGATGAAATCAATCCCTTTTCAGCAAGTGTTCTTTGACATTGATGGTGACAACCTGAGGCTTAGGTAAGACCTGTATCTGGCCTATAACGAGGCGTGGTGACGGTTCCGACGTGGCATGCATGGATGCCTAACCCAACTGGGCCGCGCATGTCACCCAAAGCTGGGATAAGTATCGCCAAAGGATATAAGCGATTTTCCATCATGTTTTTTTTTTAATACAAGTCAGTTTCTATTGCGGTGAAAGCTGTCCTGGAAGAATCTCTCCAATTAAAGCTTCATGGATGGAGCCTCTCAAATGCCGGTACGCCGACGACAAATGCGAACCGAGTCAAGCTAACTTCGTCAGGCTAGAAACATGATTGGAATAGGAGCAAGGCAATGAACAGGCACTTTTCGAATTGAGACGAATCAACTGCCGACGCATTCATTCACCAGGGAGTCTTGTGTTTGGGTGGGCCACCAGACACTAATCTTGTGAGTGGGTCATGGACCATGTACAAATGACAACGAACATGTTTTTGAGGCTTCACAATGCCTCAAAGCGTACAACCATCTCTTCAAGCTGTAAACAAAGTCGTCAACCATAAAATAGTGACTGAAACGGCAAAAAGAAGGGTCTGGCCGGGGATTGAACCCGGGACCTCTCGCAAGCTGTGCTGTAGGGTTTACCCTAAGCGAGAATCATACCACTAGACCACCAGACCAGCGAAGCTCTAATGAGTTCGTTGGCAGAGTTGCAGGCATCGCGACATGTAATCGAAGCACGGATGCTCACTTGGCTTGGAAATCCGTCTAGGAATAGTCTCGTGCGGATGACGTTTCATAGAACCAGGAGGTAAGGGTGGCGGTGACAGTGATACCAAGGTAGTATCTTGTAAACCAAGCCACCAAAGCCTCAGACTAAATAACGAGCAGACTGATGCCTTGGCGAGAAAATGAAAGCAGCACACGCCACGCCTGTCTGAGGCGATGAGGTTGTCTTGAACCATTTACCAAGATGCCTAAATGGTCTCGATTCATCTAGGATGTCAAAACCAGACTCAGAATGAAGCAAGAAAGATAAGAGCAACTCGGACATGGTAGGGTTAATTTTGGCATGATTTAGCAATGAGAGATAGTGGATGAATGATGGGTGATTTCGCATTTTTTTGTGATAAGTTAAATTCTATTTTAAATATCGAAGAAAGATCAAACTAGTCTATTGTTACTCCATTATTCCATAATTGCTAATAAAATACTCATTTGCTTGTTTCTTGTTGCTTAGGTGCTATGCTGAACTTTTCAGGACCTCCTAATTTCTTGCCGAATACTACTAAACCAAAGAGTGCCACTCAATGAATGACCCGTGAAACTTGCTTTGGTTACTCCATCTCCAGCTGATTCGAAGGAGCATAAATGCCCATCTCTTCCGTAGATCCCTTGTTGTATTTCGCCTTCGGCGAGAGACCATCCACGTACCAAATGAGGAAAACAGTCATCACCGCAGCCATGAGAAGCGCGTCGAAGACGTACAGGAATGCCTCATGAGAAATGAGGTAACCATCATTTCCTTGGGAATATTCGACGACTCGAAATATGCTTCGGACGAGAATGAGAAGGCTCGCACCGTACTGCACATACAGGTATCGCTGCCATGGGATCTCGATGCTGCTCGGGGTAGGGTCTCGACGAAGCCGCATGTGGAAAACGATTGAAACGACCAAGAAAAGACTGAACATGACGATCTGAACCCAAAGGCCGGCGATGATGGTTGTTTTCCCCGTGTTGAACAAGTCCTCAGTGCCGTTGGATTGCATGCTGGCGCCGCTAGCCTGCATGAGCAAAGACACGACATCACCAGCGACAAAGATCTTGCTCAGCCACTTCACTGGTACAAGCGAAAGCTTTTCGGCTTGAATTTTTCTGATTAGTCTACCGAGGATCATGTAAATGGAGGCTGCGTAGAGTGTGGGCGCGATGAGGATTAGAACCGCCTGCATGATGTATCCGCCCAGGCCTTGTGTATCGTAGTGGGAGGCGATACGCCCGCAGTAGCCAATAACTTGGCCTACAATGATGGAACAGCAATTAGCATAAAGTAAATTTGACTACCGTTGTAGTTGAATTGAATGGTGAATTCTTACAGAGACCGCCAATAGTAAATGGCACAAAGTACCAGGTCTTTGACCGCCACATGCGCCATGCGTGTAGTGAAGTCAAGAGGGCGAAGACGGCTACCGATATGATTGCAGCTGCGAGAGATGGCATATATCGATATAGTTGAAAGTCGCTAAGTGCCGACTCGGCGGCTCGGGCAAAGACATTTGTCGTATCCATGATGAGGTATGTCGGCGGTTGGGAATTGAGGGATGTATGGGTGAAAGTTATTGTAGTGTTTGATGGGCGAGTGAAGATGTTGGATCTGACGGTAGAAGCATTGCAAGACGGGACATTATATACTGCATCTTGATGATTGATTCGGGTGCACGGCTGTGTTCGTATAGGGTCCGAGACGTCTCGTACACTCTCGGCAGGATTTAAACCTGGACATTTCAAGGCTGATGCTGGGGCGCAGTGTCAGCATCCACTAAATGGGCTGAAATTCGGCTTTGTACGAAAGGTACGAAAAACCCGAGACGCTGTGGGCCCAGAGTAAGACGCGCATTGTTGAATCAGACGAACCGGTTCCCTTGTCCCGGCACTCGAAATGATCTTGATCGGCACTTATGATGCCTGAAAGGTGCCAAGCGCTTAGTGTGCCAGATGAGATTGCATGCATTCTAGATTTGAAGGCTGATGACCTCAATTGGTTCTCTCTTTCGGAGCGTTCTGACCGCAGGGATGCTGAGCCGCGTAATTATCTCCCAACAATCCAGGCGCGATAAAGTGCATCAGGACACTAATTCAAGAGAGGAAAGGTTTTTACTTGATCTATTAAATGCGACATCTTCAAAGGGAAGAGATCAACTCGCTGATGAGTATGGTGGCGGCACCCATCCCACTTCTTCTAATGGCCACTGGATCCAGAGCCTGTGCTCCCCGTCTAAAATTTCCCACGCCCTCGAGATGAGAAACGTGTCCCAGCCTTGAACCCACCAGTTACGCTTTGCTTTGCTCAGAATAATGCAGAAGTGGGCGAATATGACCACCGCCTCTTGTGTGCCGGCTTTGAGAAGAGCGATGAAGCCATCCTCGAGGGTATAATGCCATGAGAAAGCATACGTGGTATCTATGTCCTGGGTTTCGCCGAAGAGGGCATAACTAAGATGTGGCCGTAACTCATCTATGGCCTCGTCGTATATTTGAATGAGATTCGGATCAGTGACGCTAGACTTGATTCGGGCTTCAAGGTCGTCAAGAATGTCCGATTTCGTGAATTGAGGTTGATGCGCATTATTCCACCTTTTCCTGCCCCTGTCTAAAATCGGGGACAGAATGCCTTTGTAGGATTGGGACTCAAAAGTCTCAAGCAAGGGCCGGATCCCATCGAGAAGAAATAGCCAATCGGGAAATATGGTTTCTCCAGACATAAGCGCAGTGTTGTCCTCTCTCGGACTTCCCAAGGCTGGAATACAGACAGCAATTAGATGGTGGCTGTATACATGTGCTTTGCCTGCAGGGGAATATTGAGACTCACCATAGTATATTGTCAGCACACTAAAAACCCAAAGTGCCTCGCAGTTGTCCGGTTTAATGTCTGCCATGAGCTCCACGGCTGTCCGGCTTGCGATGCGGTGTTGTTGAATGGCGTATGAAATGTAGAGGTTCTTCTGCTGCGGGCGGTTGGGGGCCATGTGGAGTGCTGAAACCGCAAGGATGCCGCGCATTAGATACTTGTTTTCCACGGCCATGCGCACGATGCCGGATTTCCAGAGATTCCGGATGATTGCATCTTCGACCAGAGTGTTGCAGGTAGAAGTCGTAAAATTGTGCAGCAGCTCGAGGTCTGTCAGGTTAATATCGGGCTCTGAGGCTGGGCTAGATCGAATTGACAGGTGATGCGTCTGCGCAAAGTCGCACTCAACGCCACGTTTAATACAATTTCGACAGCTGGGGCGCTCTTCGTCGCACTTGATGTACTTGAGTAAGTATTCTTGTAGACAGGAGCTGTCGCGTGTGAAGAATTTGGGGTAGTATGGACAAGATGGATGAGTGCGCGAAGACGCCTGAATAGGGAACCACCGACCTTGATTTTTCGCCTTTTGCAGACGTTGCAACCGGTCTTTGTCTTGGGATGGTTTCGCCGAGAGCCTTTTGTCAGCTGGGATGTAGTCGTTTCTCTACCATAGTCGCCGTCTAAAGAACTGCTTTCGTGTGAATTTTGCCTGCTGGGGTCCATTATTAGTTGGCCGGATCGCCATGCAGTCTATTGGATGCTTTAGTTTCCATTCAATTGACGCGCAACGGCGCTTCAACAACCTGGCATCGAGTAAGCTCGGAGATTTGATGTTCCGGGCCCTGTCGAAGAAGCTGGCAGCATTGTCCCACCGTGAGCGTAAGCAATGACTGATAAGTCATCGTGTGGAATGGAATGGCTGGTTAATTTAACTATTTAATGGAAGCACGCACGGATGTACGGCCGACTTGTTCAGCACAACTCTAGGGTGGGTTGACTGAGCATCAAGTCTTGAGCTTGTCCCGGTGAAGCTACATTAGTCAAACGAGACATGGACAAAACATGCAATAGGAATATTAATGCTGTTATTAATGGACTGTAATTTCACGATTATTTTGTTGGGGGCGATGTGTTGGTCTGTAAACGCGTTATTAATTCGGCTTCTGGCGTCTCGTTGCAATCATGGGGACATAGTTGCCAGTTTCCAACCATAGCCGACTAATAGAATGAAACTCACATAATCGAGCCCAAAAAGTCCGCTGCACGTAATAACTTTTTCGGCACATTGATATTAACCCACAGCGAGCAGGCTGTGAGGTTGAGGGTATTCTCACGCCATGTGGCTGTAGCGACTACGATAGTCAGCCCATTATCGCGATCTCACCAACTTTGGGTCAAAAAAACCATAGTTAACATATCAATTAAAGCACCTATTAAGCTACAGCCAATCCTGGCCTCTTTTTTCCCGAGCTGCAGCAGAAGGTCGAAACACGCCGGACTTGGCCGTCGAGAGCCCCATCCGGACGAGGCCGGCTAAAAAGTGCACGCCGGCCGCGACGCCGTCGACAACCATGGCTTGGCCGTCGCCCATCCCCACCGCTTCCCCGCACGCCTCGTACATGCCCGTCATGCCCGCGCACCCCAGGCACACGCAGTCGGCGCCCCGCGCGACCAGCTTCTTGGCCGCGCTCGTCAGCCCGGCGTACACCACTTCCCTCGGCTTCGACTCCAGCTCCAGCACCGAGACGTGGCCCGTCTCGCAGCCCGCGAAGAAGTTGCCCAGGCCGAGGTCAACCGTGGACCGCGCGTGCCGCATGCTGGAGCGCTCGCTGGTCGTGAGGATTCCGAGGCGGTCTCCGCACATGCGGCTGGCGTAGAGGGCGGCTTCCATGATTCCAATCGTCGGCTGCGTGTACTCCTCGCGCAGCATCGCAGTGAGCGGATGCACCGAGAAACAGGCTACTAGAAAGGCGTCAAACTTGGGAGTATCGGGCTCCTTGAGAAATGCAGCGAGTGCTCTGAAGCTGTCGGCGGCCGAGAGTGTGGCGTCGACGTTGTTCTCAATGGCGCTGGGTCCCGGTTTGGGGCACGTGAAGCCATATACAGTTGTGTCGGGTGACAATGTGGATTGGATGTTGCGCAGACAAGCTTCCGTCATGTACTCGGTAGCGTTTGGGTTGATGAGCAGGATGTTGACTTGCCTTGGGGCCGAACCGGTAACTGATAAAAGGCCCATGGCTAATTTGGTAGAAATGGGTGTGTTACTTGGTGATTTTGGGATTGGCTGGGGAATTAATGTGGTGCATGTGCCGTCTGTTTATTACTGTTTCTCTACAACTGGGCGAATAGCTCATGTTACCCGAATGCTGGCCGTCTTCCTTCCCCAAAGATCCCCCGCAAGCAACTTGAGTCATGCTGCGGCAAACCTCAGCCGCCCACCAAAGCGATAGGCAACGGGCCTGGTGGGACGACTTGGCGAACAGGGATTGATTGCCTAAAAATTGTGATTTCAAATTGTAACTGGACCCACTGATAAGGCGAGACCAGCGATGGGCCCGACCCCCTGCCTGGACAATCACCCATGATTGATCATCGAACAAGTCTATTCAACGACATGCGAATTTGGGTATCTTGATAATTCATGAGTATTGCGGTTGATCGGGTGATATTCGCCTGCGATTCTTGTCCACTCAACTTACCATAAAAAATCGGTTCGCGCCGGGAGAAGTAAAATAAACCATAACTACCCAAGGTTGAGGTTGCATTTCTGCATGTGCTTTTTGGCGTTTCTATTATTTATCGAGTCTAATTAAAGAGGATTTAATATGGCTATAATCCCTGAGATTCTGCGGAGAGTCAGCCGTGGCTGCCTCTGTCTGCCTAGGCCAAGGGCATCGATCATGTTAACTGACTGCATCCAAAAGGCTGACTTTTGGTTTTTGTGCTCCTTGTCTATTTGAGCCCACCATTCAGCTTTTAGCTTGACTAATGGGAAATGCGTATGCTTCTCATTAACCTTACGTGCTCTTGCGCAATTTAGATCACATGCTCTTGATGTGATTTCGTCCGACGCCGTGCATTATGTGCGTAACCAAATCGGGCCCCGGCCTACTTTTCACGTTTCTTTTTTTGACCCGTGTGCACAGCCATAACTCGTCCGGCTGTGGCCCCCAATACACTATTGCTGTAGCAAACGATGACACAACAAATGATCTAACATGCTCAAGGCTGGCGCGTCTGCCACGACCAATTAGATGGGTATGCCCGGCAGCTCCATCCCTTAGATGCCTTTTGCTTTCAAACCTGTGCAACCATGAACTGGGTCGTGGCTTGCTTATATCGTGTACATCATTGGTTGGTAGCCGGCTCCGTTGAAATGACTCCATCGCGGAACATATGCGTCCCCTTTCCGCTGGGCTTTCAGCTGAAATGCAGGGTGACGAAAACCATCATCTGGGCCAAGAGGTGGCGCAATCATTCTTGTCCTCCATCCAATGGTACGAAATCGGGATTCAGCTAAGACGCAGGGCGTTCTAGGCTGGCACGAAGGCCACGAAGTTGCTGCAGGCTAGCATCTAATGGAATATCAGGCTAAAAGCCACGCATTGGCTTTTTACTACATAAAACGTGCACTTATCAGTGTTCGGGTTGTTTTTTGATCGCTCCTATATATCGCCGTATCTTGAATAATAGAACACCAGCTTTCGCTAAGTTCATAACTCTTCAATAATTTACCCACGAGACAGATATTATTCAACGGTAACTCAGTACTATCAAAAATGAGCTCAGGTATATTTGGCCGACTGAGGGGACTCTATTCCGGGTTGGGTACTCAAGACCTCCATGGGCACGCACCGGGTGGATTTGCATCGACTTCCAGGATATACAATGTCGATGAAAACCCCGAAAATGTTCATCGCGAGACAAGCTATGATGAAAGGGACACGATACTTCTGGAAAATCATCCGGTGCCCAGGACGAAGTCTCAATCCCCTTCGCAAAGCGGGACCCAGGCCGAGACCCCCAATTCCCCTGTACCTGCGTGTGGAGTGCCTATCAGAAGAAAATGGCTGAGCTGGAAAGAAGTTCTCCTTGTTATTACATGCTTAGTCGCATGCATTATTGCGGTTTTGACTGTTGGAGTAGAATATCTGGCTGTTCGTATCGGTCAAACGTATCAGCTTGTTATTCTTGGCTTTTGTTTATCCATTATGGCATACTGCACTCGAAAGTCTCTACAACGGTTACTATTATGCATTGAAACAGGCTCTTCTGTCCGACGGCCTACTACTTTGCAGAATCTAGATGCTATTTTATTTTGCAACCCAATTGCGGACTTTTCCAGCTGGCATTATAGATCTATCCTGCTCGTTTTGCTCCTAGCTCCCCTTGGCTTCGGTGCGGCATATAAAGTATTCTCTGGCGGGGAAAGCAGCATGGAACTACCCAGCCAAAACCTTTCCTATGGTTTCACCGGACCCCCGGGTATACAGCACGTTGGTTTTGGCCTATCTCAATTTGTCAACGCGACGTCGTCTTGGCTGTTTGACCCAGGTTTCGACCGCACCTATGGATTCAACATGTTCGTCGCAACTAGCGACACAACCGCAATGCTAGACGGGCCGATCGCTGAGCATGTGCAAGTAATTCAAAGCACTCTGAGAACCGGCGAATTTAAGGATATTACAGCCACAGTTAATGCGACCGTTTGCTCTCTCAACACGACTCTGATGCACACTAGGGGGTATCTTGATGAAAAATTTGCCAATAATTCAGGTCAAAGTATCGATGGCACAGCCTATAAACATTTTGTTTATAATACTTCATTTTGGTTCGGAATAATGATGCCTGATGATATAACATACTCAACTGTGTGGATTTCATGGTGGACCACTTGACAAAGCCAGTCGTTTGGTTCTGAGGTTGGGCAATATAATCTCCATCGCCAAAAGGTAAAGGGCCAGTGGAGAATCACCCACGACTCAGTTTCTCTGCTCAATGCCACTCTCCTCCCCGGAGTCCATTTTGATGACGGTCTTCACAATACGCACCTATCGATTGGTGCATTGTTCTCCTCAGCCCTTACGGAATACGACTACAAGTTTCTGAAATATTCGCCTTCAAGATGGCAAAACATCACGAAGTATGACAAATATATCAAAAATGACGCTACAATGGTGGCTGCGGTAGTGTGGGCACGCATCACTGCCCTCCATGGAGCCGAAGCACAAGACGTCACAGACCCTAGAATGATGGAAAATTACCTTGCAAAGACTACCATCCAACGAACCCGTGTCACCCTAAAGCACAGTTGGGAAGAAGGCTGGAAACTGTATCTACTTTTAGTCATACAGCCTGCGGTTATGCTGGCAGCCATTGCCACCCGACTTGTGCTCTACTCCAGGAGCCCTATCAGCGAGGACTTTGGCTTAATATCCATCTTGGCAGCGGCGAAACCGGACACTTTGGGAGTTCTGAACGGGGCAGGATACTCGGGGAAACTGATAAGACGGCTCCCTATTAGGTTTTGGAATGGGGTCGAACCAGCATTAGAAACGAGCTACATGTCGGGTGGTATGGGAGAAAGTGACGGAGGCATGAGAAGAATATCGGTATTATTTGGCCAAGGAGGAGAAAATGCCGTTACCTACCGGGGCGCGAAATATCTTTAGTAATGATGATATTGGAGGACGAAGTAATAAGGATTAAAACTATATTAGGTATAAGAATATTTTCTAGATTAATATATTAGATATAAGTACTGGTATAAGCAGGGGTCGCAACCCTGCCCGGACACACACAATAGAGTCATTGAAGCTCGTGACAGATGACTGCACGGGATAATATGATACTGTGATAATGACAAGGAAAAGTTTTACTTTGTTTATATTAAAAGGCAATCTACATCCAGTAGTTCCATTCGCCTTTCTTCATACCAGACGCGGTTCTTCCCATTTGACCCGTCAAAATCTTGGAAGTCTCCCGCTTCAAGAACTGGCCATCTCCTAGTTTGCCCACAACGCCTTCACTGTCCCGATTCCACGCTAGCTTGCCGCGTAAAAAGACCCACCGAGGCCAGTTCCGCACCTGGATGCCTTCGAATGGAGTATAGTCGATACGGTGATGCAGATTTTCGTTATTTATCGTGAATTTCTTCATCGCCTTTGTGTGTCCGACTCCGTTCACTCCGTTGGTTGTGGCACTTGTCGCGGGAACCTCCTCAGGATGCCAGATGACAATGTCGGCGTCATAACCGGGAAGCAGACTGCCCTTGCGGTCTCCCAGACCGTAGAGCTGTGCGGGGTTGGTGGACGTGAGCTGCACAAATCTTGGTAGGGAAATGCGGATGCTGTCATCCTCATCGGTGCTGTGTTCGCTGATGGTCTTGTCGAATAATAAGGGTAATCTTGTCTCCATTCCTGGAACACCGTTGGGCACGTTGCGGAAATCGCGATGGGGCTTTCCATCGCCGTTGGCCGTACATAAACCGCGCATCTTGCCGCATGGATGGTCGAATTCACTGGGGGCATGGTCCGAAGAGACGACTGTGAATGTGCCATTTGCCAGCCCCTTCCACAGGTACTCTAAATCCTTGGCATCGTGGCGTAGAGGTGGCGCGCAAATGCTCTTGGCACCGTTGAAGTCCTCGGGACCGGATACTAATCTCTCGCTGGTGAGGTACAAGTAATGCGGGCACGTCTCAGCGTGAATGGGGAGCAGTCGCATTTGGGCTTCGTTTACGTGACGGATCGCCTCGGGAGCTGACATGTGGACAATAAGAATCGGTGTGTCGGTAACTTCAGCAAGACTGATTGCGCGATATGTCGCTTCGCTCTCTGCAATTTGCGGACGGGCAACCGAGTGGAAGTAGGTGTCTGTGTTTCCGTGCTCCGCAAGACGCCTGTTTTATCAGCGTAAGCGTTACCCCACGATAAAAGCATGATGTGGAAAGCAACTCACTTCGCGATTTGCTCAATTATGTCATTATTTTCAGCATGAATCATGGTCGTTATGCCCAGTTCACGCGCCCGCATCATGATGTTGAACAGGTCGCCATCGCCGAGCTTGAATGGCTGATATGTCATGTACAATTTGACGCTGCTGATGCCCCGCTCCACCAAGGATGGCAACTCGGTCTTGAGTACCGTCTCATTGGGGTTGGTGATGATGAGATGGAAGCCATAGTCACAGTAGGCATTACCCGTCGCCTTTTTGTGGTAGGCCTCGAGAGCGGGCCAGAGGCTCTCCTCGTCGCGCTTCTGCGTCGCAAATGCGATGACGGTGGTGTTGCCTCCTGCGATTGCGGATCGCGTACCGGTTTCCCATGTGTCTCCAGTTGGTGAATTGTCCTGTTGGATGTGCACATGTGAATCAACACCGCTGCAGCTCGCGTTAGTCGAATTTCGCGTATTGCGACAGGGAAAGTGTTACCCGGGCGTCACGTAAGCTCCTTCGGCGTCAATAATTTGGGTTTCGCTTCCCCCTTCAAGTTGACGGCCAATGACGGCAATTTTCCCATCTCGAACACCAATCTCAGTGCCTAGTGGCAAAATCTCAGAGGCTGTGACCTGTGCACAAACGCGCGTCAGTGAATGCTTTTGTGTCGGCGCACTTCGGACTCACAACACGGCCATTTCTGATGATCAAGTCCAGCATGATAGTGACCTGCTAATATCTGTCGTGGTGGTGTCAATATTTGGTTCAACAATTCGCCAGGATGTCAAGGTTGCCAAATTTCAAGGGTACTACACGATGCGCAATGAATGCCAGTTTCCATCTGCTGCTTATTCGGTACTTTTGCGCTCATTTTACTGCATTTTTGGTGCGACACCATGTGACTATTGATAACCGGTTCGTACGTAAATGTTACGGGCTTTACAAAAAGTGGTGATGTTGGCCGTCGGCCAAGATCCGGCCAAGCTGATAAGAGTGGGGACCATTGCAGACCAGACCCGAATGTGGGCACTGCCGGCTGAATCCTCACACGCCAGAAAGAGCCGTCTGTGATTTGACCGCAGACTTAGCCGTGAGGATATGTGAACATTCCATTACGTAGAATGCTGGAAAACGTCAAACGTGGTTGGATTTGGACGTTGTCGCCAATCGAATAAATGCGGGATGATGGGCGACCATTACAGGCTGACTCACTGAAACTGTTCTAACACCCACTAACTATCGCCTTGCAATTACACTTCGGGGAACCATGGCGTCCCCACGAACTATTACCGTCGCTGCAGCACAGCTGGGCGCCATTCAGCTGGCGACACCACGGTCTGAGGTTATCGATCGCATGCTCAAACTGCTCGACGAAGCTGCAAAGTCCCAGGTGCGCCTAGTGGTGTTCCCAGAGCTGGCCTTGACCACATTCTTCCCCCGACACATCATCTCAGACCAAGCCGAGGTGGCAAAATATTTCGAGGTGGAATCAGAAGACGGCCCAACCACGCTTCTCACCAATCCCAATACCAAGCCTCTGTTTGAAAGCGCCAACCGCCTCGGCATTGACTTTTCCCTCGGTTATGCCGAGCGATGGAACGGTCGCGACGGCACAACCACGGACTACAACACCATGGTTTATTACTCGGCAAAACGTAACAAGATTCTGGCCAAGTACCGCAAAGTCCATCTTCCGGGCACCAAAGAGCCACTGCGAAAGCCAAACACGGCGGAGCAGCTGGAAAAGATGTATTTCCAGCCAGGGAACCTGGGGTTCAAGGCATTCCGCGTCCCAGATCTGGTTGATAACACCCTAAAAGCCAAGGATGTTGAAAATGTTCAAGACGACTGCGAAGGCAAGGGAGACCCGATCCTTGGTATGCTTCTCTGCAATGACCGCAGATGGCCAGAAGGGTGGCGATGCTATGGTCTACAGGGTGCCGAGCTGGTTCTTCAAGGTTACAATACTTGTGGTTACGCCCCACAGCGACCCGGAACAGAAAAAGAGCAAGAGGAACTGGCCATTTACCACCATCGGCTTTCGTGTCAAGCCGGCAGTTATCACAACGCCTGCTTCAGCATAAATTGCGCAAAAGCAGGTGTCGAAGATGGCGGCCTGTTGATTGCCAACTCTAGTATTGTCGCTCCCAGCGGAAAGATTATTGTCGAGTCGCAAACTTCAGACGACGAGTTGGTCGTTGCCACCATTGACCTTGCCGAGTGTCGGTTTAATAAAGAAGGAGTCTTTAACTTTGCCAAACATCGCCGAGTGGAGCACTATGGCCTGATAACACAGCAAACGGGGGTTGAAGAAGTGCCCTTTCTTGAAGATTGAGCAAAATTTGGATCTAGGTTGGTAGAAGAAGCCTCCTCGGCTCACATTTTGCCACTTCGGATGTACGTATTATGATAAAACAAGGTTGCCATGGACTGGGACATAATCTCACCATTTTTTATCTCCTGTTGAGGCTTACTTTCTTTGTGGTAGAGAGAATTAGAGAAGGAAGAGAATTTGCTATGAAACTCGCCACTCGAAAGCCGTAGCAGCAATGCAACACACTAAGGGAAGAAAAGAAATCTTGCGAGTTCTGCTTTTATGGGCCCCGATATCATCACTCAAGGTTTGTAGTTCATTGGACTTGCACATCCAATAAGCCCACAATATGAAAGTATGTTTGTTGGACAGGTAAAATGAGCAAATAGGTATTGCAAGCGGTTTCCTCACTTCTGAGTCATGGATTGAAAAGCTTGCACTGGAAAACACCGATTCCCTATAAATAACAGACATTATCATTCGCTGAACAGTCAGTCACCTATTCGTCCTGATTTGGTATCTTTCCATATTTTTAAGAATTCATGATGCGAGCCCCAACATTGTTTCTATTCGGATTTAGCTACTTGGTAGCTGGTTGCTTGGTGATCACGGATGGACTACCGCCAATATTTTACCAATATCTGCTGCGTGGGGATGCAGGTAGTGCGGAAATTGTGAAAACCATTTCTTTACACAAGCACATTTTTCAGCCTTATTGGAATGGCGAGGCGGACAGAACACCCAATCTTGTGACTAACTATACATATCGTTGGCCGTATCCCCAGGCAGAAGGAAACAAAACACACATCAACGAGGCCGCTATGAACTTCATTCATAGTCATGGCCCCAAGAGCCTCATTAGAACCAATGACAGCGTTTACGACAACAAAGGTATCAGCGAGATACATTTTGTAGAAACCGTCAATTTTCGCGCCCCTGACTTCCGCAAACATATCGTCAATGTAAGCTAGTAAAGGATCTTCAACGCCTGCTCATGTACCTAGAACAATGCTTATGAAGAATCAACAGATCGCTTCCAATAGGTCCATCCTTTCTTATGAGAAGAGAATCAAGTTGCAACCTTACATGGGTTCTATCAGCGCAAATCAAACTCTGTCACCTATTGGGGCATTGAAAATAGCCGTTAGCACGCTATTTATCCCCATTCGTGTAACAGATGATGCAAAGGTTGTTCCTCGGAAACCGATCAAATATGTCAAGGTAGATGGGCGTCGAGTTGTGCGATCCTATAAGATCACTGAGGTTGGCCCAGGATCATCACATCATATTGTCTCGATGAACAAGGCGTGGAACAATGCCACCGGAGAATCAGTATATGCCTGGAAGGTACAAATGTATTTTGATCGATCAAAACCATTGCTGGAGGTCAACGTTGATGCCTTCCGGGATAGGCGGATTTTGAACGTGCGTTACAACAGGTCTTGAATATCTGAGAATATGGCGGGCAGCGTTGAAGTTGGAACAGCGGGATTCTCAAAATGGACACGACTCGCCGAGTACCATGCGTCAACCCTTTATTCTCAAGTTTTATTCACACTTCACTAAACCCTGATCTAAAATTGTTCATCCCGATGGTCCGTTGATGCCTTGATGTCGTATGTGCCACCAAATACCCAGATTATGAACGGTGTAAGGATATTATAGTTGGAAACTGTCGGCAGTATAACTCGTCATTAGATCTGGTAAAGCTGGCATGAGCTCCAATGATAAAAAGATCCGGTCGATCTTTAACGTATTCTGGGAAATCTTTTAGACAGTGTCTTTTTCCCATTCTGAGTTGTCTCAGATGGTCTATTTTGCATAATTCTTTCCTGGTTCTTTATATATTCGCTGTGTATGAAGCTCCTTTAAGCATCACCACGCTCTATAAGTTTACTGTATTCTATTGGATGATCTACAGCAAGTTGTTTAGGATTATTTGCATTCTGGTATAAATGGTCTGTTACGATGGTATGTGTACTGTTTGCCCCAGTGAACTAAATTAAATTAGTTTGTGAATAATCATTTGTGTGGTTATAATAATAGTATTAATACTAGGCCATTACTAATCCAATCATGTTTCAACTCTCCCCAGCCACATATTCCTTGAGCTCTCTATCATGCTTCGTTGAAGCCATGATACCGGAGACGAGTCTTTTTTTTTCCGTTGCGCTTTGGACAAACACCCTCAGGAAGGCTGGTATCAGTTTTTCTAGGGATGAAATTCTTTTGGCGCTGCTCCGGATCGGGACGAAATGTCCTCTCTTCCGTGCGCCGATGCTCAGCTCGGGCACCCACATGCCGCTTTGCGAATGCTTTCCAAATTTCGCAATGGTTTTCGCCCTTGGTGAGGATAGTATCAGCGTCAAGAAGGGCATCGCGGGCTTGAATTATGTTTGGGTTAGTGGGTACCCTATAAAATATCGATTAGCAACATAGAAATGCTCGTGTTAAGGTTAACACGTCAAAGAACTTACAATGCCATGGAATCCATCACCAGCCTCATGCTCAGGTACCTGCCGTCGGTGGGGATGATCGTATTTGGCAACAGGTTTGGGGGATAATCATTGCTCAACCCATACTTTTCAATTATATTGTGCATCATTTCGAAAAGTATGTTAGCAAAGAAGGTCCCAGTGTCGTAGATACTACCGTGCTCTCTTGACTCAAAATCATCAAGGTCCCCGTACACAAGCGGGTTTTCCGCGCAATCGGTGCTAAAAGGGTAGGCACGCAACCCGTGTTGATCGTTGTTAGTCATCCAAGATCCAATCGTTTTTGCCCTGGGAGTTATGTCGGTTGAGTTCAGAGTCATGGCTATGGCCATGAAATCACTCCAACCTTCCCCCAAGGCCTGTGCCTCCCAAGTATGCAAACCCCAGAGAATTCTAGGGCCTCCTACCAGGCGATAAGATACTGCGATGGTATTTCCGGGTTAGTCAATGGATTACATAAAAGAAGTGAGGTGACATATTGCACTTACACCCATGAGTTACTTCGTGAAGTACGACGGTTGTGTCAAAGGCACTATCCCTCAAGGTAGTTCTAGTTTGAAAAAATGGCAGTATCAGTTGTGGCGATACTCCATCCCCACCCGGGCCAAAAGAGAACGCGGGACCATCATTCCATGTTTTGCCTGCCTGGGTGATAACCTGAGTGTGGACAAAAATAGGATCATTCCCAAGTCCCTTCTCGGAATCTTTATTCGTCACTTGAAAGTTACCGGCTTCCTCAACAAACCCGAGTCGATAGAATATATCGTGGGCTTTGTTTACCGTGTAAAAGGCTTGCGTAACTGATGCCCCGCGAGTTTTCTTTGATGATTTCTCCTCCGGATCATAGTCGAACATGAAACGAAGTTTTCCACTCTTTGGGCGCCATTGTCTGAGCATCCCTTTCTGATCCGTTTTCATGTCAGGGCCTGCCTGGGCGATCACGTTGTTGCCGCGGGTGGTCTTGAACCTTTTCTTGCCAGTGGAAAACCAAGTGAACTGTGATGCCTCAGGGTCCCAAGGATCCTCCAGTACACTGCGGGGGCCCTTGGTTGGATCAGTAATGGATAAAGGACTAAATATTACCAATGGTCAGCATATTTCTCGTTAAGAACTCAGGACATAGCTTATGCAAGGAGGCCCTCCCATTGGGTTGGAAGACCACAAAATGACTCAGGCAATGGACCTGGTAAGGAGACAAAACGGGGCATTGCATGGGAGACATCTGGGAGACTTACTAGACTTTGAGCTTAGCCGCATGAGATACGTGATTGTGGATTTTCACAATCTGTTTCGTGTCAACATCAACATTGGCAGTGTACCAGTCGTTCCCTGTGTGTGCCTGCACTTCCCAAGTATTTGCAACTCTACCATCAGGCATCCCGAGATAGACGAATTTGATGATGGGGTTAGATCTGGCTCCTCTCGACCCGGTGACTTTATAGGTGTCGGGAATGTATTTGTTCTTGACCCTCAGGTAGCTGGTGCCCCTCATGGTCTTGGCTTGTGTCCACCAATTGACCTTAATTGGAAGCGACAAGGCTTGGGATACAATCTTCAGAGCTTCTTTTGGCTGCATCATGGTTTCTTTCAGCGCCTCGTCGATTGTGTAGTTCATGAAATTGTGTCCATGAGAAAAGACCCATCCATCAGGAGAAACCTGAGATCTTGTAAGCCGCTCTGACAGGGTCTTGAATTTTTGCTGTTAACTCACATTGACAGTTAGATCATAATGATTAATGATTTTACCGTCAGGCATTCCTTGGGCAAAATAAACGTGCGCAATGCCATTGGTACCCACATAATGATTAAGCATGACGAAACTTGTATGTGGAAACTTGGCGTGGGCAAAGTTCTTAGCTGTTTCCGAATAGTTTTCACCCTTAACGTAGTCTCGGTCTCCCGAAACATCAACCTTGTGATCCGAAACGTATGTAGGAGAATGAGAAGCGATAGAAGCACCAATTTCCATATTCTTGATCGTATAACCATCAGGCAGAATCCCGTTCGGGCCAAGTAGAACGTCATGTTGACTTGTAGGACTTGTTTTAGGGAGAGGGCACAGGCTATGAGCTTTGACTCCGATCAACATGAGGAAAAGACCCAATATCAAAAGGAACGGCATCTTTGAACGATTTCCAGCGAAAGCAGGCGCCGAATTGTGATTAAAAATGCGAATAGGTCTGATGATGGCACCTAATAGAATAGGGCGTGATATGTGATGGAAGAAGTAGTCAGGGATGAGGTTTGTTGCGATCACACCGCTTTAAATCCTTCAATGTATTATCTCTGGTAGGAATTCTAGACTGGTTCTCCCATGGAACGGAAGTGAAAAATTTTCACGAAACGGCAACGTGTATCCTCCGTGCAGCCACAGGTAGCCTTTGGAAGAACAGTTGTATGATGCGGCAGCGGATCCCAACACCATGGGAATCAAATGACTTCTCCAGATGAATGGCTTCCGGTGCTTCGGGGTTCCGGACGGCGCCCTACGAAATTGCACATATGAACCCAATACAATAGTCTTCATCGTAGCTGGTGTGGTTGAACAGCCGCAGTGCGCAACCTCATGATCATGAAATACGTCTGGTTGGAATAATTTTGGTCGGCTCTAGAAGCTCATGATCAAATTTTCTTGTTTGGGATTAACTATTGGTACATGGTAAACACCATTCCTTGCATTAAGGTGTCGTGGTTGGACGGCAAACCAGATTTCAATCTATCGGCATCGGACATAATCAAGCAAACAGCACTCTTCTCGCATGGCTAGAAGATAGCTGTTGGCATTGAACTTTGGTGCCTGGAGTTGAGATTTGGATGCAAAGTTTGTAGCGCAGGCCTCAGATAATCGTTGGTTTAAGCTCTCCTCAAGCATGGAATGAAAAGATGGATTTGTGGGACCGAAGCTTGCTACTAGAAAAGGTCACGGTAAATGGGCGAAAAATGAATATATGTTTAATTTAACAGATTGTGTTGTCCGTGGTTGAAACAATTCTCAGTCTGATAATTTTTGCCTCATCCATAAAACTGTACAACTCTACCACGTCCAACCCGCCTTGAAGCCCGAGGTTTCCAGTTAAGCACAATGATGATACAGCACACCTTAGCACACTAAGAAACACTCAAACTCCCTTCCACTCCCCCAGCAAAGTACGCTGCCAATCATAAGGCGATAAATGAAAATTTAGTATTATCTAAATAAATTATATAATTTCAAGAGTGTTATGTTTTATTTTATTTATGTAAAATTTTATTATACTGTATCAGTGCATGCTTTTCATCTGGGAGATTGAGGCAAGGCACCTAGGTGCAGTGTTACCACAGTCAAAGGGATAAAACAATTCACATGTCTGTGCATTATGTCATCCTTCAAAGTTTGCAGCGTGAAAAATCTGATCATGATCATAAATTTCAGTCGCTCTAGAAAATTGATAAAAAATTTTCCTGTGAGTATTAGCAATCTTTCTTTCGGTAGAGAATTTCGGTATCTGGGCGAGAAACAAAATTTTGCTTCACGATATTTCCGTCTTTGCCTGGCCCAATATCAAACTTTGCACCGCAAATTCCTTCCTCATTCAAAAACACAGGCCCGACTCTAGAGTCTATAACCATAATCAAAGTCCCCCAATGAGGTCATCCTAATGGATTTAGTAATAGTTTTAAGTTATCTTGGCCTTGATCTGAGGATAAGACGACGATTCCAACACACTTACGGGCTTAAGGGTTGCTCCCTTGTGATCGTAGGCTGGTTTGGGCTGGTAAACTTAAATTGAACCTGTTACATAATTGAGCATAACAGCCTGCAGATTTACGCAGCTCAAACCAGAGATGACGAGACTGAACTGTTAATCTTGGTTGGAATTTAAATCAGCGCTGTGGCCTGTTCGCATCACGAATTTGGCTTGCTTGTTACACAGCTCTGATTGCTTTTCAGAATGCATTTCTTTCTCCTCCTCATCCTTGGGTTTGTACACCTGACTGTGGCCGGAATTTTGCCCGGACTTACGCCCCATGACTATTTCTCATCGATTTATCGAAGTTATTCGAAGGTTTTCGCCCCTTATATGAACCAAAATGGCTCCGCCCCGCCTCATCGAAACACACATCGACGACAGTGGGATTACTCGTCTATTATTTATACAGACCATTTATTGGCGTGATCTTCCTCATCGCGAATTTAAAGTTAACGTGAGTTCCATAACCATCCCATTGTACTTCAACAATAGCGCTGAGGTAGAAATCTTAGATTGCGGCGAACAAGACCATTCTGTCATTTGAAAAGAGAATCAATTTGCAACCGTATATGTCCCATATTGAGCCTCATCAAATTTTGCATCCAATGGAGGCTATGAAGATCGCCACCAATACCCTGAGACTTCCTGTTGATCCCAAAGATTACAAAAAGGCCGCCCCAACAGGACGGAACATTAATCTCATGGGAATTAAAATTTCCGACCGATACACCTTCAAACTCAAAAAGAAGGATCATCATGTTAGCCCCACAGCTACATTGAAGAAAGCCAAGCGGTTCGGGGGGTATTCACTTGTCTGGATCCTGGAATTCCAGTATGACTTTGGACGTCTTACTGTAGGTGTCGAGGCCTTGAATGATAAACAGGTCACAGTGATGGACTTTGTGCCGATTGGGGAAAATTATTTGCCAAAGTATATGAATAGTTTAAGATAGTAAAGCATTACAGAAACCATAGTGTATTAGCAAGCCGCAGCTTTTGGCTTCCATGCAGGATATCGATAGATTCCTTTTTGGTTCTGGTCTTTGAACAAAGGTTTGTATTGATCATTTTCATGTGTAGTCCTCAAAAGTTCCAGTTCCTTGGAAACTTGGCCTGAGCCGTCACATGCAGGCTTTGTGGCAAACATAGTACAGCTGAAGAATGTCCTTCGAAAGCCCTATAGAAATTCCCAACTCATCAGACTTGGTACTGGAACGGACCACAAAATATATCTACCATCTTTGCAGCCTTGTGTCTGTGAGAAGTTTTGTGATTGATCTCACGTCTGGCTTTTACTCGTCAATAGAATTACCGCGTGGTGAGAAGGGTTCAATACTCTCTCTAGTCACAATCAATGTTGTTCAAAACTTTCACGTAATGCGGTCCAAAATTTTACCAAGGATTTATGCCTTGTGGATTTGTATGTCAAGTACGGTAAACAAATCTGAACCCGTGAAAGCATAGAACTCAACATGATGAGATAAGAGTTTTAGCGAAACTTAACTCATGGATGAAAGAACCATCCACCCAAAATGGTCAGACGAAATTTTCTTGACCCGCATTGATATCTACAGGACAAAAACCGTGCAATGCAACTGTTCATCTGGTTATATTTCTGTAAAGCTCTTTTTTCTCAATATGGTCAGACCACTACGATTCATCGCCTTATGGCTCACTGCCCCACAGATTTCGGCCGCATCTAAGGCAAGTAAGGACAAAATACCGTTATCGAAAACAGAAAACGAAATTTTCGCCCCGTACTTGAACGGCAATGCGATGAGTACGTTCACTGGGATTATAAATAAGACTTACACTTAGCCATATTCAAAGGTTGCGAAGAACAGCCCTTCAAAGAATCCCTCTATTACGGAGATTGCAAAAAATGTCATCCGTCGCCACGGCCTCACCTCCTTTCGTCTTGTCAGAGAACATATAGGTGACAACGGCACCGCTTACGTATCCTTTATCCAAGCCTTCGGTGATCGTGACCTTCCTCATCGCTGGTACAATGTCAATGTCGGTTTATACAGAACCCCTTGGTATGTCTAGGACAAATCTAATAAGAGATTTGCAGCTTGATCCAAAAAGAAACCTTTTGTCTTTCGAGAAGAGACTTAATTTGCAACCTTTCTTGTCACCTCTCCGATCAGATGAGATTTTAGATCCACTTGACGCCTTGAAAATAGCAATCAATACCTTCGCACTCCCTTTGAGTCTCAAAAATGGTACGAAGCTCGAACCATTTGGAGGGAAAGTCATGATCAAGGGGAAGCGAGTTGCCCGACTCCACGCACTGATAACCGATAGTTACCGCGTTTATGACGGCCCCACTGTGACATTGGCTAAAGGGAAAAGGCCTAAAGAGGAGGCTTTTTTTTTCTGGAAAGTACACTTGAAGTTCCATTTTGGACAATTGGCCGTCGGCATCGACGCCACAAACGATAAACGAGTGGTCTTAGTGGAACATGTCCCTTTTACGCTAAAAGAGTTCATGATTAATTTTCGTTATCTTTTAGATAATAAGACATTATGAGGAAAACAATTGATTGACAAGCTATAGCTTTTTGTTGTCTTGCAGGGCATTTGCATTATTCCTCGGGGTGTTTGTCTCAGAAACGGAAGTGATACTTTCCATGTTTGACACAAACATTTCAAGTTTTCGTGGCCCCAAAATTCCTAAAAGTACAATACAGAGATGGTCAATTGCTTTTAATAGATGAATAATCTTTTGGGCTATCAGCAAATGCACGACTCCTAACAAAATCTTGTATTCGGGATAGTGCCGACGGATTTTGAACATGATGTCCCGGAGAGCTGTTGTCTCCCTTCACTGGAAGGCAATTAAGCTGGAATTATTTACTAATCGATAAATTCAATTTTCAAAGATGATATAAACTATCAACAGGATAATATGTACAATTGAAGTCAATCTCAAGACTTAAGTGTCAATAGACCTGGCCTGTAAGGCAGGAGGTTGTAGTCACTGCTGCTGTCACTGGGAGATCGTCCCTGGTAGAGAAACTGCAGGTTGCAAGGATCAATCGTCATTGTCTGGTCAGGGTTGCTGCGAATCAAATCGCCATGGCTGATGTCGTTGGTCCAGGTGGCGCCGCTGTTGGCCTTGCCGGCAAATGGGTTGCTCTCCGTCGCCGCTTGCGCCGTCCATGAGCCGCTCAGACTTGTGGCTGTGAAGGAGCGAAAGTATCGTCCGTTTGCTCCAATAGCCTCGACAATCATGAGGTACTGGTTCTGGCCGTCAACCTTGTACACCTGAACCGCCTCAAACAGGTTGTTCCTCGTGTCGCTCATGACTACCTGGGACGTTGTGCCGAAATCGCCAGGGAAGTTGCCGATGGGCATGCTCGCCCGGTAGATGCTGCCATTATCTCCAGCAAAGAACAGATACATATTGGTGCTATCTCCAATAAGTGTCTGGTCGATGGGCCCAGTGCTGGAGCTAGCGCCAGGTATGGATCCGGAGTAGAGCGCCTGCGGCGAGGACCAGCCATTTGCGTTGCTGGGGTCGCTTGAAGTCCTGTACACAAACGCAGTCGCACCCCACTGATAGGCGAGCACCCAAATGTTCTTTGGTCGGAAGTAGAAGAGCGTGGGAGCAACAGCGGACGAGCTCATCGTGTTCTGAGACGCGGAGGCCATCTGAGACCAATCAGAGAAGAGGCCAAAGTTCATCGAGCCGTAGCTTGTTCCCGTATCGTGCGTCGACGCATACACGAGATGCTGGCCATTGTACACGACGTGGGTGAAGTCTTTCAGCGCGACCCAGCCTGACTTTGGCGTCGCCAACACATTTGACGATGTCCAGGTGTACTTCGATGGAAGACTGCACGCCGCTTCCACGACACTTGAGGTCGAGGCAAGCAGTGAAATGGCGATCGAAACGGTGTTTGTGAGTCTCATTGCGGCGGTGTTTCTTGCAATTCATGTGCCAGATGCGCACCATGAAACGAGACCCGCGGAGGGTCGAATTATTATACCCATCCAGACAACTTGACCATTGCCAGGCATTGGAGGAAAGCAAAAGTACAATTATCCTACCACTAAAAACTAACTTCTAGCATGCGATCGAATCAGGGAGTATCTCGTTCCAGCCCTCCGTTCCCAGCGAGGCGGGCCTGGTTACTCCATATTGCAGGAACACGCAGCGGATCCATACGTGTCGCGCCCCTTGCAGCCATCACACGACGGCCCACGAGCCTCCGACACTTGTTTTGAGCTGCCGTTATTGTTGCAATTGGGCCGGCTATACCCTGTAAGCGCACGGTACACAATAAGATCAACACTCTTTTGAAGGGATTATCGATGGTCAGAATAATAAGGATTATTGCAGCTCTCGTAGATCAGCTGTGCCGCCGTTTATTTGTCGAGTTCGGAATATTTGCTACGAGGTGGCAGGGGTAATTTAGGCAAAAGTGAAGTGTTTGAATTATAGCATTCCCTTTAGGGGTTGTTTCATGGACCTGGGCATTCTTCAGCTAGTGACTAATCACATGATTCAATACGTTGCCGAAGGAGCATTCGATGAAGTAGGGCTGTGACGATGTCTTGTGGGGGTTCTTGCATGGGAGAGTTGTGCATTGAAAACTTTCCGATCGACCCGAATTTGCGAGGTCTAGTACCATCAGCCAGACCAACCAGGGTTGGGAAGATGGGCCCATTCAACCTTTTTGCTTTGTCCAAAATGCGTTCTTCAACAGCTACCCCTATATGAACGAGGTTAGAGCATTCGGATACCGGAAAGCATCCTGGTTAGTTCAGTTTCGGGTCATCGCCCATGGTTAACCCGTTTCAAGATTGGATTAACATGTGATCAAGGCTGTCTGCTGTTCAGGGGAAAGCTGAAAAGAAATGAAGCCATTACTTGTCCGCAGTAGGCTCAAGTATCACGATGTAGGGACGGGTCTCATTCCTGTTCTTCAGAGCCATCTGGGCTGCCGAAAGATTTGCGAGAACATTTCTAACACGGAGATTTCCCCAATGAACCAAGCGAGTGGAGACAGTCTAGCACGCGTTATCCTCCTTGATTGGCCGGCACCATCTCCGCCTTTCAACGGCCCCCGCTGGCTCCGCTGTTGTTTCATTCGCGTTTCCAGTGCCAAGTCGGACAAGTAACCGACGCCATCAACTTCGGAAAATCAGGTCAACCACCAACCCCGCATTTGGGTCGTACAGGTCATTACGAGAAAGGCATCGAATTCGAATTGATCAAAAAAGTACCCTCACTTTGGAGACCAGCCTGCAATCTATCATGAATGCATGGCAGAACCGGACAGTACCCGGAATTTAATTAGTTCGAGGCAGTCAGAACTCATTCGACCGCTTCGAGAGTGTAGGGTAAATCCGGTTAATATCAAATCAATAAAATCCTTGGTGAATTGAATTGAATTGAATTGAATTGGTGGTGGCTCTCATCGCCTTCAAAATATCGACATCATGAGATTTCGTTCGAGTCGCTTTGAATTGACCCGAACTCGGATCTGCAAGTCGCATCTGGTGAGGAGAAGACCCAATCTTGGCTCCCACTTTTCCGATGCTACTGCCGACGGATAACGCGTCCCAATCATTTATGTTACGGCCAACTGCTCATCCTACATCATCATCACCACGTTTGGATACACCAGAACGAAACAAACACAAGTCATCATCAGCATATTATCACTCACCCATAATAAGTAATCCCCATCAAGATGAGAATCCTCATTACTGGTGCGGCTGGTTTCGTGGGCCAGCTTCTGGCCAAGGAGCTCCTCAACAATGATGAGGGAAAATATGACGTCGTCCTTACTGATGTTATCGAGCCAACCGTCCCAGCCAAAGTAAAGTGGCCTCAGAAGGCCCAGACAATTAAGGCAGACCTCCTTTCCCAGAGTGAGCTGCAAAAGGTCGTCACCAATGACCTTGACGCGGTGTTTGTCTTCCACGGCATCATGTCGTCCGGAGCCGAGGCCGATTTCGAGCTGGGTAAGACATCCCCTGCGGTTGGGATAAAGGCACCGGCTAATACAGATTCCTGCAGGCATGAAAGTTAATTTTGACGCTACCCGATCTCTCCTCGACGCTCTTCGCGCCGCGAAGCCTGGCGTCAAGGTCATCTACACGTCCAGCCAGGCTGTGTACGGTGGAGTCGTCACCGAGCCCGTCAATGAGACGATGCGTCCTACCCCGCAGAGCTCTTATGGCTGCGAGAAGTTGATGTGTGAATGCCTAATCAACGACTACAACCGCCGCGGATTTCTCGACGCCATCATATTCCGTCTACCAACCGTTTCGGTCCGCCCTGGCAAGCCCACGGCTGCTGCCTCGTCTTTCCTTTCAGGCATGATTCGAGAGCCGATGCAGGGTCTCCCTTGTGTTCTGCCGCTGCGGGACAGGGCCTTCCGACACTGGATCACTTCTCCCAGAATACTAGTTAAGAACCTAATCTACTCGCTGTCGGTAGCACAAGATGCGCTGCCAGATTATGACCGAGTCGTAAACCTGCCTGGCCTGGGGGTCTCTGTACAAGACATGATGGACTCGCTAGAGAGAGTTGGCGGCGCGGACAAGCTCAAGTACTTGTCAGAGAAAGACGACGAGGCAATGAAGGCCATTTTGTACTCATGGCCAGCTACATTTGACAATAAGAAGGCTCTGGATCTGGGATTCCAGAGAGATGCCTCCTTTGATGATATTGTTCGCGATTTCAAGGTTTGGCTGGAAGAGTCGGCTTAGATGCTCGATGATTCAATATTAAGGTATCCTTGTCGGGTCCACCAATAATTATATGTCAATCTTAAAATAGCATTGAATGAAGTTATGTGTTCGTCAATTTGATCTGGTGTTGTTCTGTATCTTGTCATGGCTCTGAGCATCTTTTTGGAGTCGTGCGTTGCAGAGATACAATTATGCCTTTACTTAGCCTTGACACACTTTGCAATGCATTTTCTTTGATCAATCGAATAGCATATTTTGTCATAGTGGAACATGGACAAATGAGCCAACATTGGCTCTTCCATGAGGACAAATCACTGTTATCACCGCCTTGAGAAATTGATGACACGACTAAAGCTTCTTATTTTGTGAGCGGTCTAACCAATATAATTGCGAGTGACCGTTAACCAACTAGAGAAATGAATAAAGCCAACCAACACCAGCAAGCTAATTTCCTCCCGTAGTGAGTAATGAAAATCCTGCAGCCTTATGAGACTTAAGTCTAAGGGTTCGTAATGAAACCAAGCCGATAGCTGAGATTTGGTTTTGAAGTTTATCCACCCCCAAAAGATTCTGGATTGCGTCAAGGTATAACGAATATCACAGGGGTGTTTATCGCTTCGAAACACCAACTACATGTCTGAGCTGAAGTTCTGCGGTATGGCAACGCTCGGCCGTAGCATTTGGAGTTGAAAGGACTACTCTTGCTTTACCCAAGGCGGTCTGCATGGCTTTCTTCTGCGGCGCGTTCAAAGTGGGCGACATGATAATTTTCTCGACTTCAGAACAGTAGGACTCGAGTCCCTGCTTTGGTCCAAATCTTTTTGAAAAGGCTTCTTCATTTGGCTTGATATTTTGGCCGGGCGCAATCATGGTCTCGATTTCGCTGTGGGAAAGTTTACCGAGAGAATTAGAGATGGTGATTGAATTTGAAACCCCAGGCTTCATTTGCACAATTTGCGAGGGAGTGAGGTTGCCCTTGTAGAGGTTTACGGCATTTCGAGGACCTGAGCTCATGGCGGTAGCTAGTGATAAAACTAAGCAATGGTAGATGTGGATTGAATGGAGTGAAAGAAAGAGATGATGGTTTGAGTAGCGGATGGAAATCTAGTAAGGAATCTGGAATCGTCTTGAAGTTTTATAGGGAATTCCCTTCACCCAAGCAACATGGATGAAACACGGAAAACGCGTAGTTCTCAGGTCTTTGTGTTGGTTATTGGCATGGCTATAATTGGTACGTATGATGTTTGCTTTAGCGCTTGCGGATTTATCACATTAGGCGCTTTCAGTCTGGCCAATGATCTCGCCCAACAATCCATGTGTACATGGCCAACACCACAGGCCACTCCCACGATTACAACCAACACAAGTTAAAAGCCCGGTACGACTGCTGGTGGTGGGCCCAGTTCATCGCTAGATTTTGAATTATTTTAAAAAATAGATTCGAAAACGGCCCGTTGGCCCGAAGTACATATGTGACAAGTGCTGGCCATTTCCCAGGCCAGTTGGGTATTCTGGGACCTTTAGTCTGGCCAATGATGCAGTGGGCCTGAAGGTAAAGAAAGGGGTCGTCCCAAGACCCAGTGTCTTTCAATCTCTTTTTGAAGCAACGAATACTGCAGTGGCACTCCTTTTAGATAGACACGAACGCCCTCAAGATTGTGCAAAAATATCTTGGTAAATTTTCTGAGTTGGCTAAATCTCAAAATTTCCATGGGACCGTGACAGTCCCCGAAACAAGCTCCGACTGTTCAACCCGTGATGAACGGTTAAGCGTCGACCAACACACGCTGGGTCTCACGTATGGCGGCAGCAACCAACACCAACATACCACAGCGAATAGGTAGAGAAGCCGCCAGAGGGTCACAAAAGGTCACCCATCTGGGACCAACGAAGACCTTCGTGCCCTCTGATGGCATTAGCGATAAAAAGTTGAGCCCCTAATTGGTCGACATTGAAATTGTGAAACTGTCCCCACCTTGTCCGTCTGCTGTTGGCACGAGGACAAATCTACCACTGAGGTTCAGCCTGCAAGAGCTCTGCGACAAGTTGCGCGGAAATGCACGAGAAACGTGCAACAACCAACGTTACTATAATCATTGGTGAGCGTGGAGGATTAAATTTCGAACATGTTCAGGGACATTGGCGATTTCCAAATCCACAACATGCGCTTCATAGAACCCAGAGTATGCGTGTGTAGCGGGCTTTATAACATGAATGGTTTTAGCCTACCACAACCTAGCGGAGCATTTTTATATAAGAAGTCCGGCGGACTTACGCACAGAAAATTCTGGGCATCGTCTCGGGTATTATATCGCTTGGGCCAAGAATCCAGTGGGCCGGCCGCCGGAGTTATTCAGGACTCCGAGCAACGCTAGACCGGGCAAAGTGGATATGGCCAAAGGATAGAGTTGGATCATCTACCGACATGTACCACGGACAATCTACCTGTCAGATTAATCTCTCGATCCAGCTCATTGGAACAATCGCTTAACCCCTGCCGAAATGAAAAGATGGAGATGCCAAGATGAGGGTTCGGAATATGCCAGCCAGTCAGGTGTATATTGGGTTTACTGTCGATTTGACAGACTTGGCAAGAAGGATGTCGATCTTGTCGCGTGCATGAGCATTCAAGCCCTTTGTGCAACCCATTGGATGAGGATTAGGGCATTCAGAATCGTCACGAGGTATCAAAGAGGCGGGCAACCGAGATACAAACTGGGCTAAGAGCTAGGTGATTCCATGCTCAAGTCAGTTCATCTTGTCAGATAAAGCTGACGTCGAGAATAGGAGAATTGTGGGTTGGCGTACGCACGGCAATTCTCCCGCCTCAAACTCAGATTTATAGTTCGCCGGAAGTTTTACTCGTTTCTAGCTTGATCCATTGAAGCAGGGATCGCGTCCAATGGGCTGTATTGATTTCCAGCCATTTATTACCCGTCCATGTTTCAAAACTTTTTGGCTTCCCGTGCCCGATGCAAGGGGATCACGCCGACGTACCCGTGCGCGATACGGGATTAGGCGAATAGGTAATGGAAGCCATAATAGTACATATCGTGAACGGGCCCGTTGGCCTGACTCATGTCTGCGAGGGATCCTTTATGCGCATCTTCGGCTCTTAATACGCGTGTGCAGCATGAACGCGTCGTATTCTCATGGACCTCGACACACCCGCCCTCACGCCGCCTAAGGGCGTAACGCCAAATTTCGACAACCCTTCCAATCGAAATGGGCTGGGCAGGTTCGTCATCATCATCTGCTCTGTCTTTACGTCAATGTGTTTTCTTCTACGAATGTATGGAAGAATAATATTGGTGCGAAAGTTTCAAGTCGAGGAGGGTACGTAAACAAACACCGCCAAGACAGGGGATAATCGACGGACTATGTGCTAATTGATCTATGGTGTAGCCCTCGCAACAGTTGGCTATGTATGAACTCCCATCGATGAAACCGAAAACGAATCTAACAAATAATTTCCAAAGGGCTGTTTTTGGGGTTGTATCTGGGCTATGGTCAGATTTGAAGATGCTCCGGGGTACTACGTGCACCAGTGGGATATCCACCTTCGAGAGTTGATCAACACTCAATATGTACGCTTGTGATCCTGGAGATACTTCCGTGCGCTAACAAAAGGCAGTTGTTGCTAATTTTTGGCATCTGCTTCGCCGTGGTTCTGCCCTCGCTGAAGGCTGCTATCCTCATCGAGTGGTGTCGAATCTTTATCCCGACAAATAAGAGGAAGAGCCCGTTCTGGTGGATTTGCATCGTCGTCATATTCTTCCAGGTCGTTGCCAGTGTGGCCATCATTGTCGCCTTGAACACTCAGTGCACTCCGTACCGAAGCATCTGGTACATCACCATGGACCGGAAATGCTGGGACATTTGGTCCCTCCAGGTGGTCGTGGCAGCCATTCATCTCGCTGGTGATGTCGCCATTTTTCTGCTACCACAGCAGAAAATTTGGACATTAAAAATGTCGCTGCAACGAAAGCTAGGGATTTCCATAGTCTTTGGCCTGGGCTTGGTGTAAGTGGTTTTTCTTTGATAAATCGACGTTGCTTGCTCCAGTACATGCGGCATGAACGCTAACGTGACGCTTTGATACAGTGCATGCGTCGCTGCGGGTGCCAGATTGACGGTCACAATTCGCACCAGACACACCAAGGACAACACTTACAAACTGGCAACGCTACTTTTCTGGGCCGCAGCTGAGATGTCGTGCGGCTTCTTCGTCTTCAGCATTCCCTGTCTGCCAAACATCCTGAAAGAAAACGCGATATTCCGTGGTATCAAGAGAAAATATGGTATTAAATCGGCTCAGGCGAGATCCCACTCGACGGGTCTCGAGACCTTTGGGGGCACGGGCAGCGTATCTAAACATGGGAGGACGCCGACGTCGGTCAGCAGATCTTATGCTAAGCTGGATGAAGAAGCCTACCCAATGGGGACATTGGCAGATTCGGAATCTCAAGAAAACCTGCAACACAAGAGAAATCCATCATCACCACCAAAGGCGCTCGCTGTCGTTTGCACCACGAAGATTACGGTTGTAGAGGAGGATCGGGCTGTGGCGGAGTGCGGGAGCAGCAGTAAAGCGTACACTCACTATTCGCGGGGTGACTTACGGTTGAGCTGAAAATATAGATAATACCCTAATAGGTTTAAAAATTAGATGGTTATTTTGGCTGGATCAAAATACAATTTATGGTGGTTAAGTTGGTTGGCAGAAGGAAGTGGAGAAGAGGATTGGGGCTCAGGCCATTTCTTGGTTGCGTACTACTTGTCTCCAAGCTAGATTCAATCATGATATTATATCAGGGTTAAAAAACTTGTCCAGGTAACTCATGCATGAAATGCAAGAAAGATATGAACTTGGTGCGACAATTAAAATAATGCGATAGAGTAGGACAGGCGATGACCAGAGACCAGCGGGCTTTCAGGGACAAATGTGCAGAATGGTTTTTTTTTTTCAGCAGGAATTGTGTTGCATGATTTATGGCAAAGTGTTGGTTAAAGGTGTCCAGAGGGCTACTTTGAATCTCAGTGGCGTTATATTACTTGCAGTTTCCAGCAAACTCTTGATACTTTTCAGTGGCTTTGTTGACAGCCCTTGTATCCATCACGTCAAGATCAAATTATAGTCAATTCTTCAATTGTGTAACTAGAATTCTAAATGCAATGATAAGGTCTGGCTTTATCGCGTCTTGATTTTAACCGGCTGTGATTAGGACGAGACTGGGCGTTTATATCCGACACCCCGGCCGATTTTGCGACCTGGGCGAACTGGCTGAGCCGCGCTGGCATTAGCTCACTGGTTAGCCTCGTATGGTGTATTGGATGCCTCAGGCCAAGACAAGCCACCAAGTGAGGGTATTCTGAGGCCTATCAATCTTCGGCTGAACATCCGGAGAGGCATCATCTGTCACTCGTTGCGCTGAAATACTCATGTCTCGCGTACATGCGCACAACACAACCTGACCCACGTCGTTTGCGGTTCCTCCGACACGCTATCCGACCCCGCTTCGCTTCCGGCCCCGCTCCGAATCCCATATCAAGTCAGGATCAGCTTGGCCATCATGTCGATGGACGGGTTACAGTCCGACCTTGTACGCGACTCCAAGATCCAGACAGAGTTCCTAGACACATGCATCCAGCATATATACTACGAGACGGGGCGATCGACGCGAGAGCGATGTGTAATGAAGCTGGAGCGCTGGGTGCGCAAAGGGCGTCTGGGACAGGGTTCGTTTGGGGCGGTGTATCTAGAGAGATGTGAATACGGAGGCGATAAGTTGAGAGCGGTCAAAGAGATAAAGAAGACTTTGATGTTGGATGAGGAGTTGGACTATACCCGAGAGCTAGAGGCAATCGCCAAGTTCTCACATCCAAGAGTGCGTAGTTTGGCTTCCCTTGTTGCATCCCAAACCTAACGAATTCAGTACTCTCGCTGTTTTGTGCATTCATATGGTTGGTTTGAGAACAAGGATTCAGTATTTATTTCCATGGAATATTTCGAACTTGGAGATCTTCAGAGACATCTCACACGACCAATTCCGGAAGACGAGACGAGACAAATTACGTCACAGGTCCTCGAAGGGCTCAAATTTATGCATGAAAACGACTTCATCCATCGCGACCTAAAGCCAGCAGTAGGTTCCTGTTCAGCCTGCACTCATGGGGCACCACTGACACCCTCTAGAATATTATGGTGGTGGCAAAAAATCCCGACTGGTTCGTCAAAATCGCAGACTTTGGTATAAGCAAGCGTCAATATCAGGACATTGTTCTGCAATCTCGACGCTTCGGTACCTGGGGGTTTGTCGCCCCCGAGATTTTAGACTTTGATGAGAGCAACTCTTATACAGCTTCCGTCGACATGTGGTCTCTCGGCGCCATGGTCTACAGAATGCTGACCAACGGCATGGCCTTTCAAGGCATAGGTGATCTCTCTCAATATATCAATGGCGTAATAGTACTTCCACAAACTCAATTAATTTCGAATGGAGTTTCAGAATTAGCAATTCACTTTGTTACCAAACTTATGCATCCGCAATCAGAACGCCGACTTTCAGTTGAGTCGGCAAGTGATCACTCGTGGATCACGATGCTTCTAGTTGATTTGATAGAGGACCCGTAAGTTTAAATATTTCTGCATTTCAATGTGATCAAACGTAACTAATTAGAATCATCTTTTGTGTAACAAGTCGTACAGACGCTGCAGAGAATACTAGGATATCAGCTGCATCAAAGGCCTGGTCAACTAAAGCCAAAAACACTGAACTACTAGATCGAACACCTACTCCTATTGCAAAGTCGATATACATGACGCCGAATACATCTACCAAAACGGTGTCTGCACTGCCTCAGCAGAAAGCTGAGCTATCCAATTCCAACAGCGCTAGCACTAGGTCCTCTTTCTCTATCCCAAAAGACATTCAACCTATGACTATCAATACTAGCAGACAGAAAGACAGCACATCACAAGCCTCTTTTCTCACAAAATACTTCAAAAGCAGCAGGAGGTCATTTAATCTCACTGAAGAGCGTCGGCCAAGTATACGAGCTCGCCTGACACCCTCAAGGAAGGGCAAGAAAAATAGAGATCCTATCCAAATTCCTGATACTGATGGGAGTCACTACCACCCGAAATCTCCAAGCTTAGTCACCGATCCTGAGAGTCGAGAGAGGAATGATGACGGAAATAAGATTCCATCAGGCGCCTCTGTGACTGAAGCATCGGATGTCTCGCAAGGTCGGACCGACATAGATGCCGATCGCACTCGTCGAAGACGTCGACATACTAGTTCTTTTATCTACTCAAAGCCGGAACAAACAAACCGCTCGGAAACACCTGCCGCCTCTGTCAAACCCTCCATTGACGGCACGAGCGATGGATTGGCTGACCCCAAGAACAGCGTCGACCAACCTGAGGGAGAAGAAGTAGACACCACTATCGGCGAGGATAGAAGAAGAAGCAGGCAGAGCAAAAGACGAGCAACACTGACACAGCAATTAAAGAAAATGGTTGCTCCTCCAGAAGTTGAAGTAAAGGCCTGGTTGCATACACCAATTTAAAAATAACCGGATTAGCGTCAGCGAGCATGTGGCCAATCAACATGAATTCCGCGGCTGTCGAGGCCATCACACATCCCTACCACCAGAGAGCGATTCAAATGGGCCTCTTGTTTGCCCTGTGGACATCCCTCGACCAGCACGAATTCTGCGGCATCTCCCATGTACATATGACCAACTAAAGCGACTTGATACCGTGAAAATGACATTGGAAGGCCCATTACACCGAGGAAGTATGATACGAAACGAGACGCCGGATAACATTAATGATAAGCATGAAATAATAATTAATTTTAACTCTGCAATGAATCAAGGCCAAATATTTGCTTGTGATATTCGATGCGGACTTTCAGTGGAATTGGCGGACTTCATTTGCCAAGCTTCTCTGGAGCCAAGTATAAAGTCCTGTCGGTTGATTGCACTCTTATTGTTTCCCTTTTTCTCATAGTGTCTCACATTGTTTCAATTCACCAAGCTGAACTATTACATCAATCCCTCGCAACTATGGACAACACAGCAATCTACATTGACAACGATGGTCAACTCGTCGTTCAAAAATTCCCCATTCCCGATCCACGGGACGGGGAGATTCTCGTCCAAGTTCTATACTCAGGGATCAATCCTACTGATATAAGAACAACCAAATTTTTCGGCTGCCGTGAGCGTGTACTTGGCAATGAATTCTGCGGGCGAGTCCTGCAAACCCCGTCACTAGCCAACACACCATTCGAGGCCGGCGACATCGTTGCTGGGTGTGTCAATAGCAACAGTGACCGTCCAATTCGATGTGGTACGCACCAGTCCTACATCAGCATTGAGCCGACTGGCGTTTGGAAAGTGCCCAGCCATATTCCCCTCCCAAATGCGGCCACGTTGACGTTGGTAGTACAAACTGCCAACGACGCAATTTTCAATCGGCTTGGACTGCCCCTTCCTGACACCGTGACCACTCCTACAAAGGGAACCTTGGTCATTTGGGGTGCAGCGACATCTGTCGGGAGAGTGGCCATCCAGCTTGGACGGGCCTGTGGCATCACTTCAATCATCGTGACTGCGTCGACCGAGCGGCACGGGCTCCTAACTGCTCTGGGCGCAACGCAGTGCATTGACTACAAGGATGACGACGCTGTGGAGCAAGTTCGTACCTTGTTGAAGGAATCTGGAAATGGTCCGATCTTTGGTTTTGATGCGATTGGAACCCCAGATTCGCAGACTCTACTAGCCAATGCGATACCCAGCCATGACAATGTTCGCCTTACGACAGTTTTGCCTCTGACAAATGAAGGCTTCGAGGCGACCCTAGGCGGTAGACACATGGACATTTTTTTCAACATTCCAGGGGGAGAGCCCTTGGTATTCCGTGCTTGTGCTGCCGAGGCCGAAAAGATGTGGAAGGCATTGACTTGGGTGGTAGATCACTACGGCAAAGATTTCAAGCCACATCCTGTCCGTGTTTTTGATGGTACGGCAGAGGAAGCCCTGCAAGAGGTACTCAAGGTGGGAGAGATACAAACTTTCGGCAAGGTCGCCATAAAGCACCCCTTGAAGCGTGGAAGCGGAGTCGTACCAGGCGATGGCCAAGGCCGGCAGAACTAGCATCATGCTTACTTAATGAGGGTTTAGCACGAGGAGCTATAAATATATTCTACTGTCACATGAAAATATAACAAGTCTCCAGCTGATAAAAGAGAGACATCCTGATTCTATGTGCAGCAAATTTGACTACCTCTTTGTCATATCAACGTGCCCTTGAGAAAATCATTACTCAGACTTCGTCAAGCCTGAATCAGCCTGTTGCTATACAACCATAAGTTTCATAGGAGCCCTTCTGGGTGCTGACACATTGTAATATTTTTTCGACCTCCATTCAGGCGTAATTCCACCAAACCCTATCGTTGATCAATGATTCTCCCACTGATTCAGCCACCCCCTTGTCCACACATATCGTCTATACTTGCCTTCTTTCATCAAGTAATCACGTCGTAGAGACACAATTCGCGCGCTTGTGAGACTGGGGTACGGACCCTCGGGTTGAAACTAGATCCCGCGGACATAACGCATTGATGCGGAGTTGAGCACAATCTGACGAAGTGATTTACGCACTAACAAGCTACTAGCCGAACTCAAAACTTTGAAGTCCGCAACTAGCCGACATCCAAACGAGAAACAAGGATGGAAAATCCGAAAACGACAGACAGAGTTGAAGCTAATGATGAGAGATTGGCCATGGATTTGTCGGGGGTGGGGCCGAAGGGGCTGTGATACACTATAACCAATCATACTCGAATGCGCGCTTTCAGTAGTCTGTAGGTCAACACAAGATGGAGCGGATTTCCACGGATAGACATGGATGCCTGGCCCCATTTTATGCACGGGTCAGATGATTGGTCTTCATCTCTGCGGACTTTAGACACAAGGTATCTCCTGGAAAATGCCAAAACTACCATAAACTTCCTCTAGGTGTCATTAAATGGTTATGTTGCGGAGTTTGCCTATGGGGACGTCATAACTTCTTCATCTGGCCTATGTTGCTACATCAGGATAGGGAATTTGTAATGAATTCATCCGACTGTCTGACTCATGCCAAGTCGGATCTCAGAAACCCCCCGCCTTGCACCTCTTACAATACGAGTATTAATACTCCAGATTTAGGCCATATGTTTGCAATCCTTACTAAATTTGTTTCCCAATCAGATTTTTGCAGTATTCATTCTCCAATGGCTCCAGTTATTCATGTTGTGTTGTTGCAGATAAAGGATGACAATGCGCCTGACGCTATAAAAGAGGTATTTATTTGTTATAATCATGGATTAGTGTATCATTTCTAATTTTGTTAATTGTTGTCAGCTGGTAAACGAGCTATTGGCATTGAAGGACAAATGTCTCCATCCCACCACGAACCTCCCCTATATTTTATCCATCAAAGTAGGGAAAAATAACTTACCCCCAGAATTGAAGGTATGATGAATAGCCTTGGCTATTGGGTTAATGCGTTTATGCCCATTGCTGACATTTCCCCAGGGAAACTTTACGCACTCGTTTGTGGTAGAGTTTGCTAGTGTCGAGGACCGGGATTTCTACATGATAGACAAGTTACACCAAGAAATGGGGCAGCGCCTATCACATCTCGTTAAGAACGTTGCAATGTCGGATTTTACTGATGGCATCTTCTGAGCACCGAGGCCAATAGAAACGCAGTCTGCTCCAAGAATGCTGAGGGTTATTTTATATGACCTTTTCTGAGCTCCCAGAACCAATGTCCTGCGATAGGTCTGCCAGATAGTTTTGTGTGTGAACAAAAGCATGGAGCCTTACTAGAAGATATGCAATGGATTATCGTATTGTGAAATCCGTTTTTATTTCAATAGCCACCGGGGGAAATAAAGGTGGCTATGGCTGTGACGTCTCTATTCTCAACAAGGCAAATATAGTGATGGATCTTGTCTATTGTCAAACTCTCTCGTGCTTTAATTCCTTCTTCGCCTTCTAATCCCTCATTTTTGAACTCTAGTATTATTCCACGCTATAAGGCTTGTAGAATAAACTGACTAGAAGAGTGGGAATAGCCGGATAATTGGTCGCACTTATAACCGTACAAGTGTGTGTCTCTGGTCATTTTGATCTGATTTTCAAGCAGAATCGTCATTCAAGTTGCGGTGCTAGTGCAGAAACCTGGATATCAGAGTATTTATATCTGGTTAAAAAAAACAAGAGGTAAGCTCGATCGGTTTCCCGAGAGCAGGCAGTAATTACAAATAGTATTTAATATACTAAAGACTAGTTATTTTGCCCTAACTAAAAGAATAATTAAC
>NAGG01000663.1:0-34741 GCA_003031705.1 Calonectria naviculata
CGATGACGAGGCAAACTGCGTGGCTCCCTTTCCATGATTGCCTGACACTGGCCTAGAAATTCACGGCTGCTTCTACAAAACCTCGGCCAATAGCTCGGCCACCCCCCACGCTCATATAACAAGGGCCATGTCCTTCCCTCTCAGCGGCTGGTGTAGATCTGGGTCGGCAGATGCGCGAATACCGCAAATAAAACGCAAGGTTGCAGGCGGGATCTGTATTTGGGAAGGGATGGGTACACAAGTGGTGTGTGGTGACTTGCGTGCTTGCGTGGGAGTGACAGAAACCGGCGTGGTGACGAGTGAGGGCGCACACGAATAATCTGACATTGACCTGAGTGACCCATTGATCTCGTCAGACTTGGTGGAGGGTGAGCCCGGGGAGTTCCCATGCCTCGGGGCGGGGGCAGGCTAGTAGAAGCGAGGGCCCACGAGGTCGGGGGGACTTGCTTTTCACGTTGGGGCCCCAGTATCTCGGGGAGTTGAGGGTCTCAGGCCACAGCGATTGGTGGATGGGTCGAGATTTGATAATGGTGTCTCCCAATCGGCCACAAGGCCAAAGCACACGGCATCGCTCCCGACCACACAACGTTGCCTATTTGCGCCAAAATACCCACGAGGGGTTCTTTGACGCGGCCTCTGCCTGCACCTCGACATGGGGGTTGGAGTCACATACAGTACATGCATACAGACAGACTCCCTCACGGAACACCTCCCGGGGTAGATGCGCAAGCTCAGTCAAATCCCGCCGTTGTTCATTTCCTTGTTGGTTGGGCATGGGCGGGCCTTTGGCGGAGATGTCTCGAAGCGGCTGAACACTGTGCGAGGTTGCATTCGACAACCACTGATATTTCAATATCCTTGAATATTCGATTGAGTTTTCGCTTATGTTTTTAAATGAGAATGGGCAGAGATTTTTTTCTCTCTTGCTTCCATATAAATCTTAAAAAACCAAAAACCAAAATGTGCGCGGGTGCAATTACCATAGCTTTGATCAGGGTTCCGACCGGACCAGGAACTCGGTAATCGAGGTGTCACTGGCTCGGAGGCGAAAAGTTAGCTGGACGAAGTCGGAGGAATTTGCCACGAACTGCCTTGGCTGGCGCTACTGATCGTTGGGTCTTGGCACAGTGAGGCTGGGCCCCGGTCGGCATGCTTTGATAAACTTGGCCGACGCATGCTGAGTGGCAACCATACTAACGATGAAACACCTCACCGTGACATCACTTGCATGGCTAGCAATCGACCAGGGAGCACTATAATAAACACAAATCTACACGATAATTATTGTAATGTATGCAGTGTGTCGAACGATACCCAAATCTCCCGGGTCGCTGTTTGCTCGGGGAGTCCACGGTGGTCCGTTCGGCCCTGGGTCGGCGTCCTCCCAAATTAGACGCAGAATGGCAACTGAGCCCGGTCGGTGTTTGTAGATCGGGGTTAGAGGCAGTCCCAAGTCAAGCTCTCGTCGGCTCCGCTTCGATGGACGGTCAGAATGGCAAGTGGAGCGCCCCTTTCCCGTTCTTTGTTCCCAGTGCATCGGAAGAACACCGACACTTTCCATAGCACTACTACGTAGAATGAACGGATCATGCAGGCTGGAGGATTTGTAATCCAACTATCGGACATCCAGAGCTGCACACTCTAGCTCGGAACGCATGTAGGCGCACAAGAAGCATTAGAAGAGCACGGCAGGCTACACATTGACATTGACAAAGTAACGTAGCCCCAAGGGAGAGGAGGAAGTCAGGTTCATTGTTATTGCATCTGTGCCGATTCTGGCAACTTTCATGGCAGGGCGCAGGGTCCAAGGTACAATTAACGTGGGGGAAGGTTGACGAGATCCCGGTAGCTTCATGGGTTGATTGTTAAGCAGCCCTGACGCACAAGTAACTCCGCGCCTCTCAGTGGACAGTTCAGGAGGGGCAAACCCCCACCGGGATTGGTGGCTTCGCCTGGCTCTGCGCCCTCGACGGTCTCGCTCGTACAGTATGGAAAGGTGCGACGACCGACCAGAGGCTGATTGGGTCTGTCCCGAGTGCTGCCGGCCCGCCCTCGTTTCTAGCGACGTAGACGGGCTGGGATGGCACAGGGCGTTGCACTGTGATCCCTGGGACTGCCCACGCGCACCGCTGCACCGCTAAGCTCACTACAGCCGCACCACCCTTCCACCACCCGACACGCTCTAGCCTGCCAAACCTCCCCACTACCCACTGTTACTACCCACTACGCCGTGGCTTCGGCGGCAATCGGCCTCGACAAAAGCATCCACTGTCTGAAAACCCCCCCAAGACTCGAAGTCGAGTTTCTTTCTTCCTCCACATCTTCCCATACGCCCATCTCGACACTTCTCTGCGTGTTCCGTCCACCAGAGACTCGACTTTGCCAATCCACAATCAACATTGACGATTTCGGTTTACGAGGACGTGACGCTGACGCCCTTTTTTTTTTTCCGGTGTCGCCTGATTGACGCCCTTCGACTCGTCGCCTTCCGACAATTTGTCCCGCAAAAAATAAAGGCCACACAAACCCCGCTCACTCACCCAGTGTGATTGAAGGACTCTGTGCCGCATCCGGCCTCAACTATCCGACGACGAATCTTTCCATTTTTTGAGTTCGGCATTTCACCTGACAAGAGGAGGACTGTCTAATTTTTTTTTCTTTCGTTTCATCGTTGGAGGGAATAATTACTGTCGCCAATTAACCGCGGCAAACACTCGGAAAAAAACAATGTCCAACAACTACAACGGTCGCCGCGGCCCCAACGTGTCGCAGTACCTCCGGGACCTGAACGCCATCAACCGCCAGGAGTCGGCTCCCGAGGAGCCTTTCAACATGGAGGAGGACCTCGCTCTGTTCACCAACACCCAGTTCTTTGATTTCGAGACAGGCCAGAACACCGACTACCAGGCTCACCCGTCCAAGGTGGACGTCGAGTCATCTCAGAGCGCCTCACCTTCCGACGACATGACTCCCGCTCAATCCGTCATGGGAGATCTTTCTGGTCTTGACTTCATGCAGGGTGAGTTTATTATTTTACTGCTATTGAAACTGCACAGATCCCAGTCTATTTTCGCTGTGTTATCGATATATTCGGACGCAGACAGGTCCGGGATCATCAGCCTGAGATGGGCTCGCTGCATTGCACTTTTGCTCAGTGCTCCTCCCACACTGTCACGCTCAATACCGCTCAAGTGGACGGCTTTTGAGAGACATGCATTTCTGGAGCTTCACTAGCCCTGGATGCAAGATGAACTGCACCCGCTCTTTTGACCAACGTTGACTCCCCACCCTTGACATTCGCTTCCCCTGCCCCCTGTGTGCGTCGCCCGCCTCAGTCATTGGGACAAAGTTGTCGCGGTATGCAGCCTTTGCTGGAGTGTGGCTCGTCCTAGGGTACCAACCAAACCTAAATGGCTGGCTGGGCGGGATGGTGTCTATGGTGCAATATCTCGTGATTTGCGGGCCCCGATCACGACATCGATCAACCCCCCTGTTCCCTATCACTCCCCTTCCCGAGATGGGAAAGTCGCTTCCCCGGTCTCCATGGCCTTTGCTACATCATGTATTATCCTTAACCTCTTGATTGTCTTTATCATCCCCATACTCTGACATACTCATTGTCATGACTCTTGTATTGCCACGACCTTGGCTAACCACCCTACCATGGCAGGTGACTTTAGCTTCCCCGACTTCAGCACCAACGCCTACCCGTCGACGCCCTTGAACGGGTTTCCGGAAAGCAACCAGAACTTTCCTTCTATGCAGCCTAATTCCTCTGCCTACCCACAGGTGCCCCAGACCCAGCACCAGGCCACTCACTATGCCCAACCCGCTGCTCCCCAGCCCGCCGAGAAGCGCAAGTCCGAGAGCGGTCCCGGCGCCGGCCGTACTATGAACTTCGAGGAAGCTTCCCGTCAAGCTGCCGAAGAGGACAAGCGAAGGCGCAACACTGCCGCCTCTGCCCGCTTCCGAATTAAGAAGAAGCAGCGCGAGCAGGCCCTCGAGAAGTCCGCCAAGGAAATGTCTGAGAAGGTCTCTGTCCTAGAGAGCAAGGTCCAGCAACTCGAGATGGAGAACAAGTGGCTCAAGAACCTCCTTGTTGAGAAGAACGAGGGAAACGATGAGATTGTTACTCTTTGGAAGGAGTTTGCTGCCACCCGACAGACCAGCGACAAGACAAAGTCTGATTCGAAACAGGATGAGTCTGTCAAGGAGGAACGGTGATATCACAGTTGGCCAGTGCTATGGAGAAAAAAAAGAAATCTATGGTTGGCAACATATCTCATCTCTCTTCTTGATGTGTGAGGGCCGGGTGGCGTTCTTCTCTGGGTTGCGGTAGGGGCGGCTGGGGGCGTTTGATTGAAATTCAAAAGACCTGGACGGGACCAGGCAGGTGTGCTCAGGGTTGGCCATCAAGGCTGCCCAACGACGAATGCATAGACGAAGATGAAGACGGGAGATTTGGTACATATCGGGAGTGCCGGCTGGTGAGACGCATTTGCATACATTTATGAGGGCAACTGGATAGAGTCACATCTCGAGGTGGGAGGGGTGAAGGACATGGACAAGCCGTGTCCTGGTTTTTTTTGGCTTTACTTTCTTGCAATGATATCAATGGGTTTACGACAATCGTACAATTTTAGTATTACCTCGTTGCACCAAAGTTTTCAAAAAGGAACCGCCAGTGCTCGACCCCATCACCAACATGAACACACGCCGGTCTGATACAAGTATTCAGTACAGATTACCACATCCAAAATATTCCCGCTTATTTGATTGTTTTGAGAGGTGTGTGAGATTTTCATCCTTGCTAACAGGCCATGTGACACCCGAGCCTCTGACTTCTCGAGGTCCTCGTTCCTCTATCCTCTCTATCCACTGCAGTGGGTGCCGTTGCGGCTGGCCTCCTCTGCGGCATCCTTTCTGGCCTTCAACGCCTCCAGTCTCTGGCGGTTTCGTTTGCCCAGAAGACGCAGCGTCGCTTCACGCTCCATCTCCGTCATGCCCGCCCAGTTGCCCACGCGGGCCATGGATCCATCCGTGTTGACCACCAGCGGGCCGAGCGCGTCCAGGCGCAGCGACTCTCCCACGCGCAGCGTCGTCACGTCATCGCCCCTGTTGCCCTCTCCGTCCGTCTGCTCTTCTCCTTGCGGGGGCGGCGCGGGAAGCGGGAGCATCCCATTTCCTCCGGGCGCCTGCTGCTGCTGCGTCGAGGCGGTGGAGTCTGGTGCTGCCGTCGTCTCAACGCTGCCCGTCGCTCCTGGGCCCCGCTGCTGCTGCTGCTGCTGCTGCTCGGATGCCCCCATCTTGGCAGCTGACGATCCTGACAGACTAGAGGCTGCCACACCTGGATGCGGGCGTGACGTGCTCATGAACCTGCACAGAGAAACCACAGGGCGTCGGGTGAGGCGCGTGAGCATGATATGGGAACAGTGCAAATGCCCCACGCTACGTACGGCCAACCTATCCGAAATGTCTCTGATCTGGGCCCCCACAAATATAGAAAAAGGACGGAGACGAAAATCCCCTTCTCCCCGAAAGACCTAGTACTGTCTGTAGTTGGAAAACAAGGCCGGGCTATGTGGGCTGGAGTATCTGAAAGAGAGCTGGACGTGACAAATTTCTTGACGGAAAGTGGGTTGAGTTTGCATGGTACAAAAAAAAAAAAAAAAGGAAACCCAGCCGCCAAGCGCTCCTTTTCTTGATTGGTCTAACCACCAACTGAACTCCCCGATGCCCACACTGCAGCGTAAATTTTTTTATGGCCTCGCTACTTTCCCCTCTCCTGTTGTTACACAGATGGGGATATGGAGACTTTGGAGGTAGGCATGTGGTAAACCCACACAAATACCCGCCTGTGCGGGGAGAAGTGAAAAATTGGGGGTGATGAAGATGCAAGTTCAGATCTGCAGCGCGGGATGATGCGCGGGATGGATGGTGCCATCGCCGGGGGCTTTCTATGGGCGGCATATGATAGGTAGGGGCAGTCTTTCTTTGTAATAAGCCGCATGCAGGACCTATTCAACATCACCTAGGGCGATGACGAGATGGGCAGGGGATATGATGACCATCAGTGCGGCCATTCACGGGAAGCTTAAACGCTGACGAGAACCACTTAGAGACACTTCAGATGCATGTTCGGTTCAATTCGTGACCCTCGGTTGTGAGAGTTGCCTTTAATGCTGTTAAAACGACAGCGCCATGAACATCAGCTATGTTTCCTCGGCATGTGTCGGTTCACAAAGTTTAGTTCCCACACCGTCCCCCTCAAGTTTACATCACTCGAGATTCTCGTTATAAATATTCTTCTCCTCCACACCATCAACCTTCCCACCACATGGTATTTCAACCCCGACATTCCTCCAAGGATGAAACCTCTTTGGAACTCATTAGTCAGGGGCTGAACCACCGGCGAGATCCCCTGGCAAGGTATCATATGATTTAACCACGGTTCTTAGCCCTACATAGCCAGTTAGCGTTGCTGTCTGTTTGTACTTGTCACTGCAAGAAAAACTTACTTCTGAACGACACGCTCGATAGCATCCATGCCCATCTTGAGCACATCCATTCTGGGTCCGTACGAAAGACGAACGAAGTGGTGGCAAGGGCTGTCAAACAGGTCACGACGACGCGAAGGGTTGAGATCGAAGAAGATACCAGGCACGACAATGACCTTCTCCTCCAGACAGGCCTGGAAGAAGTTGAGACCGTCGGCAATGGACTCGGGAAGACCCTCCAAGTTCAACCAGCTACGGGCCATTAACTTCTTTATCTCCAGAGACGTTAAGTAATGCGTGCACTTACAGGTAGAAAGTCGAGTCAGGCACGTACTTAATGACGAAGCCCATCTCGCGCAGACGGCGAACGACGTAATCACGCTTGTCCTGGAAAGTTGTTAGCAACGCAATGATCTATTATGTGATTCTTGTAATACATACTCGGAAGTGAGACTGAAGGTGGATCATCTCCTTCTTAACCAACTCGGGCTCAAGCATGGGAACAGCAGCCTCCTGGAAAGGGTGGCAAGCACCACCGTCAAGGTAGCTACCGCAGGAGCCAATACTTGAAAATTTGTTAGTAGTTGAATCCAAGTATTAGCAATATTGAACATACGCGTTAATGTACTCTGTTTAAAAACTTGTTAGCATCGAGGCCTTTACCATAATCGAACGGGTTGGATGGTTCACTCACCCTTGGGGCCAAGGATCCAAGCAATTCGCCATCCGGGAAGACGGAAGCGCTTGGTGAGACCGTCAATGATGAGAACATCGTCCTCATCGACATCCTCAACGTTCTCAGCTGCAGAGATGGTAGAGCCATCGCAGTTGCTGGTGTAGTTGTAGCCTGAGTAAAACTCGTCACTGACGAAGGTGGCACGGCCACGGCAAATGTCCTGAATCTCAGCAAGCTCGGGGTTGGCGACAACACGACCGGTGGGGTTACGGGGGTTGGAAGTTAGGATGACTGAGGTACCACGGGCAATTTCCTCGGCGATCTTGTCGGGGTGGATGTGGTAACCGTCAGCCTCGTTGAGAGGGACGGGAATGGCGGCGAACTACATGAACTGATTAGCGGCTTTCTTAGTCAAGGGAAGCCGTGTCCCCCAAGGGAATCGATCCTGTAAAAACTCACGTTCTTGAAAAGACTGAGCATTTCATTGTAAGCTGTGTAGTCGGGCAAGAAGAAGGACAGGTAGGAGTTTCCGAGGACGGCGGCGATTCGGATAAGGCCAGCACGACCACCAGGGACAATGGCGACGTTCTCCCAGGTGTATTGGCTATCCTTGCCCTTTCGGTGCATCTCGTTGTAGAGGTTGGCAACTGCCTCTCTCAGAGGCTTAATACCGGCGGTAGGGCCGTACTCACGGCCAGCCATGGAGATGTCAACAGTCTGGGGGCGAGAGAAGCAGCCTTCAATCTCATCTTCGACTTCGGGGGCACCCTGGCCCAAGTTGGCCCAGAGTTCAGGCTCCTCAAGGAAGCCGTACTCGGAGGCACGCTCGGTACACCAGATCACACCGGTGGAAGATCGGCTGGCGTCGAGACCAGCATGAGGCTGGTGACCCTCGTGGGCATTACGGAACTGACGATGAGCCTTGGACTGGAATTCTTTGGGAAAGTCAGTATTGAGCTATGGTAATTATTGCCATCATATCACACAGGCATTTTAGGAATAACGAAGAAATTGTCTCTAAAGATAGTTGGGTTATGGTTGTGCTGATGGTCGACGACATGAGGCTGAAAAGTGTTGATGACGTTATGGACGAGGAGCTCTGTAGCTCATTACATGGAGCTTTGAGCAGGTGGGAGGGGAGCTGGAGGGGTTCTTTGCAGCCAAGCTTGCCAGGGTAGGCAGGTGGTGCAGGGGAGGGGCAGCGCCGCGGAAAAAGGCTAGGTGCTATTGGGTGGCGCCTGTGGGAATGAGGGGCAATGTGTGGCAGCTGGGAGTGCCAGGTAGCACTGGGTAAGGGCAGGGGAAGGCCTTCGAGGTGGGGAGGATGAAAAGGCGGAGAGGACAACGTGTGAGAAGATGAGGGGGTGGTTTTTGGAGCTTCGTCGGGCCTCGAAAAAAAAAGAATTCCTCTTCTGGCCGCCCATAGCGATGCCAGTGAAAATGCACAAGCATCCACCACCAGATCAAGGCGTGACACCATGAAGCTAAGGACGTGGGGTGACAATGTTGCGAGAGGCAGCTGAGACATAGAACGGGGTCGAGACACACATGGCAATGAAACCAGAAATGGGGAGAAAAGAAAAGTGAGGCTGACCGCTGTTGGTGGGCTCGCCAGAGCTGAAGCGACGGGCGAGCGTCTTGGGGGCGCCAGTGTGGCGGTTAATGGAGAACTTGCGACCACCGAACATGATGACGGTGAGGGGAGGTTAAGATGAAGAGAAAATGGTGGATGGGAAGGTGGAGTTGTGGTTGACGACGACGCTGGAGCAGCTTGTCGTTTCGCGTATCTTGGCAAGCCAAAGATGGCCTAGATAAGGTGCTTGGGAGGTGAGAGAGTAGAAGAAGCGGGGTCTAAGCAACCATGCCAAAGACAGGCCACCTGATGATTGTAAGGGAGAGGTGAGGAGGACAAGGTATAAGCGTGAAGCTCAAGGAAAAGAAGAAGAGAAAGAGAGGGGAAAAGATTATGGAGATGCGAAAGGGGTCTTGGATATAAGTGCAAAATGAGCGAGTCGGGGCGTGGCACGGGATGGGGCCGGGACGCCGCCTTGCACAGCGCACTCCATAGGTAGGTTGAGTAGGGAGGTACATGAAGCTCTGTACTCTTGCACGCGCACCCCGTCCCTGACCTACAGTAGGGGCCCTGGTGGTCTGTGAGTGTTTCTGCAGTGAGCAGTGAGCGGCGAGCATTGGTTGACTTTGGGATGCATGACGATTTTGCGGCCATGCCGCAGCAATGAGACCCCCCTTCTTCACCGTCGTCCCGTGGCACAGGATTCACCTTCCTTGTGCCTTTAGCCAGGGCCTGGGCCTTTTGATTCATACTGGGCTTGCACTAGAAATATCTTGATTGGAGCAAACCCGGGCAGAGCTGACAGCTTAAAATATCAAAGTCAGCACTGATGGCTTAGGTACATGTTGCTATGCTATATGCCGCTCCCCAAGTCTCCATCCCGCCGTCTCGTCCCTGCAGCTTAAATCCTGGGGCGCGCATCCCTCAATTATCTTTTCGGGGCTATACCCTTTGGGCTCTCCAAAGCTTTATCGTTGGTTGCACTACTTTACTGCTCTGGCTCAGCTGTGTGGCCAGTTGCTTTTTTTTTTTTTTTTTTTAATTTTTTATTTCTCACCTTGGTCGGCACCGCGTCGCAAACGAAATGTTACTGGTCGTTTTGCCAGCCCCACGACAGCCCAACTAACAACAAAGTGGCAATAGTAGCAGAGTAAACTGGGATCCCTCCTCTTACAAGCATGGGAAGCTGAAACTACACGTACCTAATACTACGCGCCTCGTACAGGATCTTTAGTTACATTCTACATGTCTCACTCCCGCAGAAACCAGTAGAGAGTGACGTACCGGACTGACCCTTGCGTGGGCGGCCCCATCAATCACAGCGAGCAATGACATGGTGGGCTGCTCTAGTTGCCTTCTCCATTGTCAACCAGCAGCCACCAAATGGCCTCTTACAACAACGTGTACATGTTAAGGTCGGATGCTCGGCATCACCAATGCAGGTGGATCGCGGCACCTGCGATAATCATCCACGCAGATCGATTGCCTCGTAAGCCCTTGGAGGCGGCAAGTTGTGTTGTCCTTTTGTAAAATTTCTTACTTGGGATTTGCCCCCTTCATTGTTACCCAAGCGCCGACCAGGTTTCGCACCCGGTCAGCAACGCGCTCTCCTTTGCTTGCAGTGCCCAAAAGCGATTCCACAAGGTGGCCCCCCTCCACACCAGTCCACTGGGTGGACGTTTGAATGTGGAGTCCATTATCCCACGATAACTCGCATAAACGCCCTGGGATAGGGCCATGCCCGGATCTAGCTGCCGGCCCGGTCCCTTGGCCGCCTTGGGAAGCGGCACGAACCTCTCAAGCACTCCCAGGCCACATGCACAGAAACAGCTATGACGTGCCTCTTCATTAACTTGTCAGCCAGCGGGTGCGAATGCCGTTTGTTGTTTTTCTCCGGCATCAAACTTTGGGACCATTTGAGGCGTAGTTGTGGTTATGTTTTTTTGATTGATTAAACGCGAGGGTTGGATTAACTTAGAAAGCACCTTACACCCATCCTGGGAAGACATCCCTGGCGAATGAGCTCGCTCTCGTATGGGGGGACCATCGGGTATCGCCCCTCCAAAAGGTGGAGAGATGTTCTCCTGGCGCAGCGCTGTTTTGATGATTTCTGGAACCGCCCTGGTCTGGTTAGACCTCGGTGTGTCTGGGAACGACACGAAGTAATCGTGGAGCTTGCTGAGGCAACCCGGTTGGTCCCGATGTCGCGGGCCATACTGAGCGCCGGGCACCCATCTGCTTACGGTGAGCAGGGGCAAATCATCAGACCCGCGGAGGATACGGCCCCAGGTTGTGTTGACGATGGTGTCACATCGACTCTCGGGTGGACTGTTGGAGAGACCTGGCTCGCCGGTGCTCACCTTAAAAAGCCTCACGGTGACGCCGGGCCAGGGGTTTCACAGACCTTCTTTATTCGCGCACCCGCGAAATTGGAAAAATCGCTCCATGAAGGAAACGCTTTGTACTTTACTATTCACGATCCACCATTCCACTATGCCATGGCTGGTCGTCCGTTAGTCTCCAGTTGGAGGTCGCGTTGTGGGGAGACTCGGGAAAAGTTGGGGCAAGGTGAGGAGCAAGGTGGTGACGATGATCAAGAAGATAACCGGGATACCGTTTTCAAGGTCACTCGAATGGTGTCCCAACATGGTGCTCCAGTTGCTTCACCGAAGTTTGCATCCTGGCTCCATCCAACGGCCCCAAGCTTTTGGCCCCAGGAAAATCGATGCCCACATGGTCATTCAAATATCCACAATGTCAGTCATTTGCACCCAGCCCACATATGTGGTAATCATGGGTAAAGGTCATGGGTAAAAAAGTGAAAAAAAGGGCATGCCTTCTTTCAAACTTTTCCCCCTGATACTGACATCTACTTTCGCCATCACTTGACACACATCCGTATTCTATTATTCTCAATTGCAGCCCCCCTCCCCCTCAGCCCCATCGAGATTCAGTTGATCGTGCCTCGCCACCACCGCACAGTGGTTTTTGTGCTCCTCACAGTGATGATAAATACAAAACAGCTTTCAACTGAACACAAACAAGGCTGAGTTTCTTAGTTGGATAATGAACACGACGAACTATGTTTTAGGCGTATTGGTTGAAGCACGCGTGAAACTTCAATGGAATGCCTATGGTCTAGTAACCTGGCTGCCTTGGGCTGTGTAGAACGCCTTATGGGGCGAATGTGAGGTGAGCCAATGACTTTGGTCGAGGCCCAACCCCACAATTAACCACAGCCACACATACCATGGCTGAGCGTAAGGCTTGATGCACTGAAGAAATGAATGTTATCTGTACGATGGAAGAGAGTTAGTTTTGGTTGGAACTAAGCACATAGGCGTTTTTTTTTCAATTATTCATAGAGGAGACGTGCCTGAATATATAATCGTTGTTCTCGACATCAAGAAGACCTACTAAAACAAAAAAGCACACAGTTTGCCGTTCAGCCACACACACACACTTGCTGTTCGTTGTTCCTCGTCGCTCTTACTCACTACAACTGTTTACGCAGCAGTGAATCATTGTCCCACAAGTCCAACACACTATTTAAGAAGGAGGTTGATTTTCAAACTCGCCCAATATGTGCTCCCCACGTCATTGCTACCACTGCAACTCTATTCTGCAAAATTCGACATACCTCAAGCCATCAAGCAAAATGTCGTTTTTTTCTAGTGTGAAGAAAGCTTTTGGCAACACGAGTGTCAGCCGCGAGAGAATTGAGAAAGCACATGCCAAGCAGGGCAAATTTGGGTGGTTTTCGTCGAATAGCGCCCAGTTCGAAGACGGTATGGTTGATTCCGAAACCCATTTTCCCCCAATGGACCGAGCTGACATTCAAATGAATAGCCCCTCCTGCATATACTGCCTCTGCCGGCGGACCTGGCCCTGTTTCGGATGAGGATCCTTATGAGTATCTCTCTACTTTTGATACCATTTTTGTCATTGACGACTCGAGATCTATGGAAGGTGCTCGTTGGGCAGAAGTCCGAGATGTTCTTGCTGCTATTGCTCCTGTCTGCGCCTCTCACGACCCAGACGGCATCGATGTCTACTTTCTGAACCATGAACCAATCGATGGTTCTACTATCGAACATAATAAACACGGATATGTCAACATTCGCAATGCAGCTGAAGTCATTGAGCTATTTGGAAGGGCATACCCTAGGGGCGGCACACCCATTGGCAAATGTTTGAAGAGAATTCTCAAGCCATATTTCGACGACTTACAAAAGCGAGGTGATGAGAATGTCAAACCGATAAATATCATCGTCATCACCGATGGAGTACCCACAGATGCACCAGAGGAAGTTATTGAGGATTTCGCTGGGAAACTTAATAAACGCGGGTCACCTCCTCACCAAGTCGGTATCCAATTTTTCCAGGTCGGAAACGACAAGCATGCCACGGCAGCCCTGCAGGAATTAGACGATGAAATGGCAGCAAAGGGCGTACGTGACATGGTGGACACGGTCACATGGGACTCTACAAGTTCGTTTGGCAAGAGAAATACTCTGACTTGCGACGGAGTCCTTAAGGTCGTTTTAGGAGCTGTTATGCGCCGCTTCGACAACATGACGATACAAGAGATGAGACATCGCCGTTACTAGAGTAGTGACATATCCAAGTCTTTTGTCTCACCTTTCTGCATTTCTATTTCTCCTCTTTCGCACTTCGGTTTTGTTCCTGTATAACATTGTTAGCATTGGTCCGGATTAGAAACCATGATAGACTGAGTTTCAGGGAGACGGATGGATTGAGTAATTCTTCACTGACTCAGATCAAGAAGACACAGAATAGAGGTTCTGTCGATTGGAATTAGGATTCCAACAATACCAAAAAAAAAAAAGATTAACCACAACCTTGGTCCCCAGTGATGGTTAGAGCTTTGTAAGTTATGGATTACGAACACCCAAGAATCAGGGTGCTAGTGGATATGGGAAAAGTAATTATTGGCATTGAATAGAAGATAATTCTCAAAAAGTACTGTCACTTCTCGAGCTCACTAATCAGCGCGAATTATGCCCCACTAACTGGGCGAGAACAGTGGCTCTTGATGATCTACCCAATACTAGGCCGAGTCCTAATCATAAAGAGGCATGCCACAATTAATCCCCCACCCCCTAGACAAACTTGGAAGACCTTATTTTCTTTTTGATATATCATCTGATTGCTTTTACCTCATGTAAGTGATCTTTGCTTCCATATTGGCTAGGCCTCCCTTAAAAATGCCGAAAAAAAGAAAACCGAGAACCAGATAATACCTTGCCTAGATTGGCTTGTCTTGGGAGATTGAGCTGCCCCTCTCCCAGCCACGAATAGAAAAAAAGAGACGGAAACCAAGGCCTCATGAATGCAAAAATCGCAGAATCTCTTCCCATACGCACCGAAATAAAACCCGAGACAAGGGATACATGATGGGAGAAATCATGGTTCTTAATGACGACTATAACGCGAAAGAAAATGAAATGCAATGCTGATTCATTTTCATTGGATCCTTTGGCATTGATTGAGATGGCCAATCTGACGCAAGACGGGTTAGGCGCTTGATATTTGCCGAGTCAGACAAGAGACGTTAATGTGATGGCTCCCATCACCATTCACTGATGTCTAAAGTGAAAGCGGCCGCTAATCACGTCTCTCAATGACGCGTCTACTGCATGCAAACCACGTCAGCCAAGGCAACTGAATGAGCGGAAATGTTGGTCCCCGTGTCGTTGCGGCAGGTGATTACTGGAGTGGTTACGAGCGCAACACGCCAGTGCTTGGCTTGCAACTCCATGGGGTCCATGTTGGGCCAGATGGGGATCATTGACTGGCATGAGAAGCGACATCCGACCTCGGGGAAACGGAAGTCGAATGTCAAACGGCTGCTGAGGATGCGAGAGGATAGACCCCAGGCGATAGCGGCAACGTTCTCCAGGTCGTGGTATGCGTTGGTAGATATGGCGTTTGGGTTGAGAAGAGGACGGATCATCTGGATCAGCATTTCTGTAATTTCATCGATGCGTGCTTTACTGAACTGCTGGTAATGGTCGAGTTTCATGATGGAGTCGACAACGGCGGCCTGTCGATCGAGGATCGGTTGGCGGTATGTAGAGGGCTGGCCTGAACGTATCATGTTAGTCACGCAGTCATGATAAAATTAAATTCGGAAGTGAACCTGCCTTGAGTTCTCTCAATATCCCTCTCAATATCCATGATTCCATAGGTAGCCTCTGTATCGGCGCCGCACCAAGCACGGGGGACCCAGACTCGGTTCACGATGAAGTCGATGATGACCCGAGTGACGAGGCAAGACTTGGAGCTCTCATCCTTTAGGTGGTACTCGAGATAAGACATGGCCTCGGATTCGAGAAGGGGATAGTAGGTGGCCAAAAGGACGGGCCAGAGGCGAGTTTGAGACAGCTCGGCAGGGTTGAGGCAGCTGGGCTCACTAGCATTGCGTTCGACAAAGCCACGTATGTTAGTATATAACTCCATGATTTGCTCGTTCCAAGCAGCGACAGCCATGTCGGTGATGTGAATGAGAGGACCTGGGAAGGCGTTGCGGTTAACAAGGGCCGCGGTGGGCTGAGCGTTTGGGAACTCGGGAGAGACAGGATCACGAAGGCGACTGTACTTGTTTCGGGTGGACGACGGGGTGGCAGGGTAATAGTCTCGCCGAAAGCCAAAGGCGCTCTCTGGCCTGAAGTTCTTCTCAGCCGAGGCCATGTTGTGGTGGTAAAGCTCAGACATGTTGGGGCGATATTGGCCATTGTGGAAACCTCGGCGCGAGGGAGCTCGCCCAAAGCTGGTGGCACCCATGGAGCCATTGGCGGAAGGGTTCCCAAAGCGACTCTGGTTGGGCATGCCTGGCGCCCAGTTGGTCGATGCCCGTCTGTCAGAAGGAGCAGCCGCCCCAACTCGTGGAGGTCCAGCAGTCAGCGGCCCGAATCGTGGAGAGCCGAACGCCCCTGTTCGGCTTGATTGAAAGCCAGTGGTAGGACGGGTGGTGGTTTGGAGCGCTAGATCAGTGAAGACATGCGAGAGATGCTTGGAGTCTTGCGAGTCGAGGTCATCCCGGTTCTCGGGCCGAAGTGACATGATGGACTTGTGGACGGCCTCCTTGTCCTGGCAAGACTCTGCAATAGTCTCAATGGCACGGGCAACCGACTGGGGGCTAGAGTGTTTCATGACCCAGAGAGAGCGGCGGTTGTTCACTTGGCCCTCTAGATGTTGAATGGTGGCTTCGAGTTGCTATGGAATATAATTAGAACGCTGCAGTTTGCCAAGTTAGCCATAGCCTTTACTCACCTTAATCATGTCTGAGCGGCTGGGGGATTTCTCATCGTCCTGGCTGTTTTCTTTCTCCTTGTAAGACTTGAACTCTTGGGTAAGCTGCTGGAGATCCTCCATGACCTTGGCGACCTCGGCTTCGGCAGCCTTGCACTTCTCCTTCTCGTCACCAAGCTCGACTTTGAGAGTGCTAATAGTCTGCGCCTTGTCGTCTGTCTCTGCCTTGGCTAGGTTGGCCTCGATGCTCATGCGAGCAATAGCCTTATCAGTGTCCTCCTGATCGAGTTGGAGGTTCATGAGAGCATCAACGAGCTGGCTCGTTTCTTGGCTGATAATTTGGCCAACTTCCTGGAGTTGTGAGATGATTTCATTTGACTCTTTAGCCGACACGCCCGGCATGCGGCGGAGAGATGTTTGGATTTTGACGAGAATCTCCTGAGACATTCTCGCCTTCTCGAAGGCGGGCTGGCGGAAAGCATGAGTTAGCTCTATGGTTTGTAAGACGGAGTATAGAGGGGACATACGTGATTGTTGGTCATTTGTTTAATTCTCTCTGACCGCGCAGGCCCTGCCAGAGGCGTCGAGAAGTTGATGGAGAGCATGTTGCTAGATTCGGTTTCTAACTTGGCTTCCTCTGGGCTGCTGCTGGACCACCGCGATCGAGGTTGGCAATCGCTTGAATCGTCGTCTGCAGGCTTGCAACGGTCCTCTCTCATTCTAGGCCCGAAATAAGACTCCGATGGCGGTTGCGAGAGTGCGAACAAATTAGAGGCACGAGGGAAGAAAATGGGTGGTTGCCAAGGCAAGGTGAGAAAGCGAAAGGCGAGATGCCGCTTTTGGAGGAGAAAAATGAACAGCCGCCGCTTGTGTGCTCAGTTTTCTCTCATTTGATTGAACCCCCCCGTGAATTATTGCAAATAAGAGCAAACAAATGAATGGGGAACTCGACAAACTCAAGCCAGGCAAATGCCCTACAGACCGTCAACCCACAGGCCTAGGCATGCTCATGCAACGTTTTGGAGTCAATGAATCATCCTCCTGTTGGCCAAAAGCTCTGCATTAAAAACAAATAGACAGTAACAAAATCAACAACAATAGGTCAACATCCCTCCAAGCCATGTATGTTTATTTCTCTCTCTCTCTACAGAACTAAGAAATATTTTGGACAGTAGTTAGAAACGATAGCCATGAGTCAAAAGCGCTCACAAAGCCTGTTCAAGAGCAATTAAAACGAGTCAATGACTGGGCAAACAAGTGCGCGCGTGCCAGAGCAAGCGTCAAATAGGCAGTCATTCACTCCGTAGCCTAAAAAAAGACGGTTGGTTGAATGTGCTTTGAAATGGAGCCAGTATGCGTCACCCATTTTGATTTGCCTCACTCTGGTTCAATAAAATCGAATTCAAATATATGCAAAGCTCTCCTTGCAAAGGTTTCTGCTCATACACTTTACCTACACTATAAATATGGCCCAAAAAGACATCCATCTGGTGAAATGAAACGTATGCTTACAACAGTGCACCTAGCCAAAGGTATCATTCAAAGACTCCATGGAACTCAATTTGCTTGCAGTTTTTTATTCCTAGCCTAAACTTTGCTTTTGATTAATATACTGATACCTAAGAAGCAGAACGCGAATGACAAAAAGATGAAAACATGACAAAATACACCCAAATATACCAAATCAAGATGCAAAAAATCAACCATCACAAAATAACACCTAAACAAGCGTAATCTCTCTACTACGCTGAAAACAATCTATTTTGTACCAAATGTCAGGACTATCTAAACAGGCGTGGTGGGGCTATGGGCAGTTGCCCCTTCTTTTCGTTGAGGCCATCCTATGGTACAGACATCAGCAAGGGGGGCTTGCACCAGGGAGTGCTCGACCTAGAATAGTTGGTGGTGAATCCAGGGATACTGCGTGGCATCCAGAGTGGTGGGAGAGATAACCTGCAACACCGAGTGTTAAGATGAAAAGGGGCGTTTGGGTGGGAACCCAAACGCGGAGCGGGTGAGAACGTTGAGGTCGAGAGGTAGGGGAAGAGGGTAAACCGTCGGGTACTTGGTAAATCGTCATGAGAGTGCATGCTCTCCGAGGAAGCAAAGGCTTCATGCCTATTGAACAACCAAAGATCTTAGTCGGAGATTTCAGCCAGTCGGAACGGACACTGCTAACCTGCGCAACATGTCCTAAATAGCAGTGTCGACAAGCCGACATTAGCTCTAGATTGCCCGAGTACGAGAGAACAAACTGCTGTAGACGGCATCTACAACAGGTGCCGCGTCAATCATTCGTCCTCCAAAGTATCGGCCGTTGAGGCCCTTAATGGCATTTTCGCCGCCCTGGACTTTGTCAAACTTGAGATAGATGTCTCCCTTGGAGTTTGGATCAACAGAGATGTGAACGACATGTCCGTATTTCGACTCGGCCTCCTGCCTAACGTCATCCTCAAGTTCTCTGACCCATTCGTCACCTTCTTCCCTAAAAAAAAGAAAGAAAAAAGTTAGCATTTGTTTCTCATTACCCGCAGATTAGAATCACGTACTCTTCGGGATCAAACATATTGTGGAGGACGACACAGCGGCTGGCCATGTTGACATTCACAGGGAGCGGTTTGGCCTCCGTCTTGGGCTTGAGGACCTGTCGTTCGTCATTGCCATTGGTGCTCTCGTCAGTTCTGGCAAGCTTTCTCATCAACGCATCGCGACTATAGTTGTTAAAGTTGACACCAGCGACATCGGTGTCGTCAAGGGCGCTGGCGCCGCCCGACTTCTCACTCTCTCGGCCTCCTGCCCGGTCAAAAGCTGAAGATTGAGGACCGCGTCCACCAGCACCAGAAAAGGCGGAGCCTTGAAATTGGGAATTTTGGCCGGAAAATCTCTGCAACAGGTTGGCAGTGCTCTCAGGGGTGAACTTATCGTTTCCAAGACCGACGCGGATAGGACGACCGGCCAGGTCAAAGCCGTTCATCTTCTCCAGCGCCTCTCGTGCCTGGGTTGCATCACGGAATCTGTTCCAATGTTAGTGGACCAATAATATACTGCGGGCATCAGGGTTGGACATACTGGACGAAGCCATAACCGCGGCTTCGGTTATTCTCATCCTTCTGAAGTTGGACAAACTCAAGCTCACCGAATGGCTCAAACACGGCTTGCAGATCTTGCTCGGTAACGTTGAAATGGATATTACCAACATAAAGACGGTGGAATGGGATGGAATTTGGATGGGACCCGGAATCGGGGTTGCGGGCCTGTCGGTTCTTTTCGGCTTCTGTCAATTGAACAATGACAGGAATACCTAGGAGTTTCTGTCCAGTGAGTTGAAGTGCCTGGGTAACGGATTCTTCATTCTTGAACTCGACGTAACCAACTCTGTCATATTCGTTAGCAATGAGCTGTCGACAGCACAGGCGGCCTAGACTTACCCCTTGGATCTCTGGCTGATTCGGTCCTTGACGATTTGAGCTTCGTTGACTGGGCCAACCTTTTCGAAGAATTCCTTCAACTCGCGTGTGCGCAGACGGGCTGCAAGCTGCTGGACAAACACAGTGCGACGATCTCGTTCGTCTTCAGTAAGCTGGGGTGTGGCCTCACGCTTGTGTTCTCGGCGATCGTCGTCCCGGCCGCGGCCATACTCACGGGAGCGGCGGTCACGATCCCGTCGTTCGCGATGGTCGCGGTCATCGCGAGGGCGGTAGTGGCGATACGGGGAACGAGAACGAGACCTCGAGCGCCGCCCTCCTCTGTAGTAATCGCCGTCTCTGTTTCGGCGTGAGTGACGGCGATCATCATCGCGGCTTCTGCTTCTCCTCCTACTTTTGTGGCTGCCGGCGTCGCTCCGTGGAGTTCCTACATCGGGGGTACCTCTTCGGCTTCGCGTCTGGCTGTGATCTCGACGCTCGCGCCGTCGGCGGTCGTGGTCGCGGTCTCGGTGTCGGCTGCCATCACGGCCACGGTCGCGTTCACGATCCCTGTCACGTCGATCGGACCTCTCATCCCGGGTTTGCTCCTCGGTGGGACTCTTGATCTTCTGCTCAGTATCCTTTGCTGTGGCATCAAGAAGTGCCTCCACGTCCAAGGTAGCCATGGTGTCTGTGTTGTTCTGGTAAGTTCTGGGATCCCCAAGTATTGAATCACCTAATCGGGCCTCCGAGTCAGGCAAAAGTTGGATTGTTTCACTCGCGTCGTTTAGGCGGCGGTTAGGATGATCCGAGGGAAAATGTCCGGGTTTTAAGGGTGATGCCTGATGAAACAAGGTTTTTGGCCTGAGCCACAGCAGTGTCCACGTGATGCGCCACAGGTCGCCGTTACCGAGCGGCATGTGAATCAACAAAAGTTCATGGGATTGAGAAAAATTCAAGTAGGGATTATTATTTAGATCTGTCCAAGAGCAGCTGTCCTGCCACGCGTACAATCTAGCGGATTAAAACTATGATAGTGGTTTGTGGTCATAAATGCCCTGCGCCCGGCATAAGCTCATTACCATCCTAAGTCATTACTGCTCTGGCCCCTTCCGACTCCAGTCAAAGTAAGCGTCCTAATGAATAAAAAGAGTATATACCATGACCCAAAAGTAGTGCAACTTGTTGAAGAAAGAATTAGTTTGACATGGGTTTTTGGACAGCTTTAGTTTGTCTTCTTGACATCATACACGAGAGCGGTGCCAAAAAGATTGTCCCAGAACTTGCTGGTGACGCCGAAACCGAGCTCGTAGTCGAGGAAGTGGTGAGCGAGATGGTACTTCTTGAGCTCCTTGTACCAGAGAGGGAGATTGGTGTGGTGGAGGAAGTAGTGGGTCAAGTCGTAACACACGTAACCAAAGATGCCGCCGCAATAGACAGCGGTGGCGGCATGCCAGCTGTAGGCAAAGATGGCATGGGCAAGATACCAGAATGGGGTTGCAAGCACAACGAAGAGAGTTGGAGGCATGACGAGCCGGTACTTGTCCATGGGCAAGTAGTGGTGAACGCCATGCAGCAAGAAGTGCAGAGTAATGCCAACGCGATTGTCGGGTAGGTAGCTGCGAAAGGGTCAGATTAATTTTTAAACATGGGAGGATATGCAGCACGTACTAGTCAAGATGGAACAGGAATCGGTGCAGACAGTACTCAGTAAAAGTCCAGAAGACGATGCCGAAAGCCCAATACGCAGCAGTGATTAGCTGGGTGCTGAAGCCCTGAGAAGCGAGATAGGTGCCATATGCGACCCAAGGCAGCCATACAGTCGGGACAATCCACCAGGGGGTCAAAGAGAGGGGTTCAAGAAAGTTGCCAAAGAGAGGCGCAGATTTGCCGCCCTTGTAGTGTCGAGGACGATGGACTTGGTCCAAGTAGAACTCCTTGCTGAATCCGCCGAACCAGACCTGGGGAATAAGAGGACGGCTTAGGTCAAGGAACTTGTGCTTCTTGTAATCGCTGTCGTAGTCTGTTTCCTTGTTCAAATCTTCCTCACAGGACATGCCAGTTCGGGGGTGGACGAAGGTCTCGTCTTCGGAGGCACCGGCATGACCGTTGGCGGTCCCGTTGACATGGCCATTGGCCTTGCCATTGCCGTTTGCTGCCTTCTCGGGAGCAATAAATCCAACCAGAGAGTCGTCGAGAACTTCGTAGGCTGCGTCGGAGTGGGTATGCGAGGCCGGATCCTTGAGGATCTCTTCGATATCGCGGCCAGCGTAGTCGAGGACGAGGTCGGCACCACCGGGGTGGTCATCAGCGAACTCGGTTACATCGTAAACCTTCCTGCCGATGGTGACATAGCAAGACTTCTTGGAGTTGTGCGACTCGACCTGAGCGCGCGTGAAAGTTGGGAGGGTTCGAGCAGGCATGTTTGAAGATGGCGGTGGGGAGGAAGATCAGTCGAGAAGGTTGATCGAGGGGTGCGGTTGCATAAGAGGGTGATGCAGCGCGCGATTAAGTAGAGATGGCTTTGGCGCCAAAATAGATAAGACGGAGAATCGCTAAAGGAGGGGAATCAGAACGCCGGGCAAACAGCGATTGGAAGCAAAGGAAGGAATTCGGTGCCTGCTCTCGGGACAATTATTATACATAAGGCGTGAAGGGACGGAAGGGCGGGAAGCCACACAGGGGTTTGGGGTTGGTTTTTTTTTTAATGAGGATCCTCCCTATCTGTGTTAGCGACCAAGTGGCGCTATAATGACCAGAGAACAGGCCACACTGATGAAGGCTACGGGGTAAACAGGCAGGGAACCTGGGATTTGCCGGAAAGAGAACTGGAAGCGCGATACAATATTCCAATAGGAAATGGGCCATTTGTCGTATGGCCTCATGCGTAGGTTTTGTAGGATAACCCATAGCCCATGTCTTCCGGACGTCTGGTATGATTTCCATCGTAATGAAAGGGACAATTAATTACATCATGCGGTGCCATGGGCAATTACTCTGCGCACAGTCACATGCATTTTATTCAGTAACTCTGGCTGTGTTCTCCATGAAACAAGTCTCGATTTTAAGCAAAGAGAGAGAGAGAGCGAGACTCTGTCTGATTTTTCAATGACAATTTAATTGATGAATCAATCTCATCGCATCCAGGGGTTTGCTCCAATGAGTTACACGAATACGCTGGACACCAATAAGCAGCCGAAAAAAAAAGTAGGGGGGAAAACTGGCCCGATCGGAAAGCCCAAGTCCCGAAGGCGACAATGCGGGTACCTCCTAAAACAAAGCGTCAATGTGGAACCTCGACCTTCAAGGCGAGGAGCTCTCGGACGAGCCGGAGAGTCCTAACTTTCCAAAATCAACGCGGCCGCTTAGAAATCCGTTACGAGGAAGGACTTGACCTTGTTGTAATTGTGTTTCCTTGCAATCACACTTGGTGCCAGATATGGGAAGGTATCAGCCCACCACGGGATGGGTTAGTGGAGGGACGCGTTGGATTGGCTGATGTTTCTGTCGCAACGGAATTTCGCTCTCACCAACAAGCCACGGCCGCGACAGTAATATAGGAACCAACTCAGCCTTTTTATTTGACTGGTTAAGGGTAACTTTGTATGGTACGGAAACTTGGAATATATTGGTCGAGACAATGTCGCTCCAGAGCCAAGCAATGCCAGTGTACCAATGCCAGCACGTATTAATAAATGTGACTGCAACTAGTCCTCGCAAGTAAACAATTGCGGCCTCCGACACGGATGGCGCAAATTGCCACGGCACATCAGTGTCGCATTGCTTCCAGAGCCTGCAGCTGTCTGGTTTCCGGGGTGCTGCAGTGCATGCTTCTAAGCAACTGAACCCGGCAATTAATTTTCGTACAAGTGACAGCAGAGATGATGTAGATTGAGCAGGTCAGATTTTAATATCCAAGGAAGCACCTGCGTGTGTGACAACAGATCGACAGCCCAACCACGCGCCTCAGCGGCTGAGCCGGTACCATGGTCGCTCTTGGCGGAAGCTGGCAGCGCTTTCTGCAGTGTTGGTCTGCAGGAGCATGCTGCTGCGCGGAATCGTGGACCCAGTTAGGCGTTTCAAGCCGCTGGTGAAGCTCTCGCTCAGTCCAGCCTTGGAGGCCCAGCGGGGTATGCTGGGTACCTATCCGCGGACGTCCGTATCCCCGTATCGCTCCAACCAACTAAAGCCACCAGGTGACTGAATGGAAGCGCCAGCGGAAGCGCCAGTGGTGATCTAGATGCACTATGTACCCAATGCAGCACTGCCTTTCTGCCCTACGGGCCCAATGAAGGCTAACCCAAAATCAAAGCTGGCGGAGCTCTGGTCAAGCCACAGTCATCCCGTCATCAAGTGGCAACCATTCCAGGTCGTGCCCAGAGGATTCAGCTCGTCTTACTGCCCAGGGAAACCGCATTTTTTTTTATTCCCCTTCCATCTCACAGCCAACGACGAGTACTTCCCCTCCCTTCCCTCACCTTGTCATCCTGTTCCTCTTATTCCCTCCACCTTGTCACCTCCGACTACATCTCCTATTCGAATACATCTAGTGCTTGTAACCCCACCGGCTCTGTCGTCCGTGCTGATCCTGCTGTGAGACTGTGCCATGCCGTCATTTTCGTTGCCGCGGGGCACCTGGCTGCTGCTTTTCGCAGTCTGCCTCATCCTGCTACCCGGCAAGGCCTCGGCTTTTGGAGCTGGCAACATTCCCTCTATCGCACAGGTTTGGTTTCCGTCGCTATACAGTTACACATCTCCTCGCCGCTAACTGTCGCGCATTTAGGTAGAGGGTCACAATTGGCGCCATGGAGGTTCGCAGCTCACATTACCCCTCGATAGCTGGTATACAGCTCCGCTAATATGATTTCTAGACATTGAAGATATTCTCGAGACAATCGCGTTCATTCACGGCAAAAAATGGACATCTATGCTCATCAAGCGCACCTATTTTGGAAATTGGCTGCGCGACTATTCCCAGGCCGTTGACGTTGGCAGTTTGAAGAGCGTCAATGCCCCAACAATTCGCATCCTTGTATGTACTTGTCCCACCGTCGCATTGCGACGCCAGTTTACCTTTCAATCAATCTAACATTGGCGAAGGTCTGGGTTTTGTCTTTTATGGCTTTTGGATATGCTACCGAAGAATTTGAGGTGACCGAGGAGCGCCTGGGTGTTTATCGCCCCGAAGAACACATCGACAACCCCCTCGGCTATGCGGAAGGCAACGATGCTCGCACATTTGATCCTCGCCTTCGCGGTCCCGTCCAGCCGATTGAAACAGAGATCGATCCAAGAACAGGAATGAAGAATTATATCGCAAACGAGTCTGGCCAGTGGGCAACCAGCTCTGGCTATCTTCGCTACAGTTTCGCCAGGTCAATCCACTTCGGTCGACTCTATACCAGCGGTTCTAAAAACGGTAAGGAGGAAGATCTTTGTGAGGCCCTTCGGTGCCTGGGGCAGGCTCTGCACTGTATGGAAGACTTCAGCGCCCACAGCAACTACTGTGAGTTGGCTCTCAAGGAGCTTGGGTACCACTCAGTCTTTCCCCACTGCGGATCGGCGACTGAGATTAATCTTCATGGCAAGCGGGTATTTCCCCTCGTCACCGGTACCTTTGGAGTTGTAGATTTCTTACACTCTGTCATCGGAGAAGCCTCAGACCATTTTACACAAGCTGAAGTTGACGAGGTCGATATTGCCCTCAAGAATGCAGAAGGGTCTTCTAAGACTAGTTCTTCCTCTCGAGGCTTCTTTGGGCTTTCTGCACCCACTGACTTCGTCTCTCTGATCAGCAAACTTCCTGGTGTTGGTGGTGGATTTGCTGCCCAGGCAAGAGACCTCAAAGCCGCTTCAGATGCTCAAGATCGATTGAACCATCAGCAAGGGAGCCGCGACTTGAGCCGAGACAACGCTAACGTCGTCCCTGGCATGAGTCCTAATTTTGATCCTGTCAAAGTTGCAGGACAAATTTATCCCATCCTCGAGTTCCGAGACAAGGTGGTCAAGGCCATCAGCCGCGGTATTGCAAAGGTCCCAGGCCTAGAGAAACTCCTAGAGAAGATCAGCGAGACTCTAACAGCTTTCATTCTCGGTCTCCTTGCCCCTTTCATCCGTCCCATCATTAACCAAGTCTCCAAGGTCCTAAAGGATGGCTCATCGGGTGTCATCAGCGCCAGCGCCAAATCACAGCTGGAGCCCTGGGAGAACCCCCGATGCTCGGACCCCACGCACTCGATGTTATCCAAGGATCATTTCACAAACATTCTCAACTCATGCGCAGGTCGCGTTGCTGCAACCATTCTTCAATATGTAGTACCGTAAGTTGAGCAAGCTGGCTGAGTTACTCTTCTACAGGCTCTTGCTAACTAAGGCTAGACGTATTCTTTATGCCTGGGAGAACCCATCAGTCCCTGTAGACGAAGTCATGAATGATATTCTCCGTGCCTTCCATCATCCTGCTGCACGAGATGACCACATTCAGATTCAGCGCGACATGTTTAACACTGTCAAGGAGTGGGCCAACACGCATCCCCGTCGCCACGAGCTCGCCCACCTACTTTCCTCAGAATCTGTAAAGAACCATAAGAATCACATCATCAATACCAAGGACGGCAGCCGAAGCTTCAACCCCAACGAGGGGTGTGCTCATTCTCATGGTACCTTTGGTGGCCACAGCAAAACAGCTGGTGGGCTCTGGTCCCAGATCAGTACCCGGGACCTGAACTCAATGGAGGGCAAGGATGGCAATCCTGCCAATGATTATCTCTCCAACACACCAGCTCCAGCCAGTAACACCTCCTTTGACTACGGCCAGAATCCCTCATACGGCTCATCAGAAGTCGGATATAATCATCAGGGCCCCCCTCCTCATCAGCAACCTCCTTATGGAGGCTACGGTGCTCCTCAGGGGTATGGTGGTCCGCCACCGCCAGGGCAATGGGGACCCCCTCAACCACAGCAGTATGGAGGCCCAGGATATGGGGCGCCGTATGGGCAACCGTCCTACGCGCAGCCTCCTCACGGGCAACCTCCTTACGATCAGAAACCTCCATCGTGGAACCAGTATCCTGGTCAAGGCCCCAGGTACTAAGCATATATATCATTAGTGGGAATGCGCCGGTTCGTATTCAAGTTGGGAACATGGGAGGTGTTAGTCCGGATCAGATGTCAGGTTTAGGGGGAGTTGGCAGCGGAGATGATACCCAACACGAACAAGGAAAGTATCCAAGGAGAGGTTTTCAATTGACTAGGTAGATCTCGTTGCGCAAGAAAATATAACAAATACTTCGTACAACAGTTACAAGTGCCATAAACTCATCCCGGCCAAGGAAGTTCCGACTCGAGCAATTAGACTAGAGGGTAGTGCGTTTCGCATAACGACTTCACTTCTCTGAGCCGCCTGTCAAGGCTTGCTCTCCTAACTCCCAATCCTATGTTATAAAAAACAAGAAAAGACCCAGAAAAAAAAAGTAGAAGAATGGGTCGCTAAGCTATGAATATGCAATATGCTCATATGCTATCGCCAGGGGCTTCGGTTTCTTGAGAAACTCAAAGTTGGCATGCTAGGTGTAAATTTTTAGTTTTAAATGGTTCATATTTTGGTTCATAAACGGTAAAATGAGACATGTCCTTCTACCTCTTGCCACGGCGAGGATCCTGAGCCTCGGTGATGCGCATATCACGGAGTTCTTTGGTACCCAGGCTGCCCAAGCCGCCCTCGGAGCGTCGTTCCCATCCGCCAAGACGAACAACCTGGCAAGTAGCGTTATCACCATCTGATGATACTTCCGTCGCATACTTTACAACGCTGCGGGCGCCTTCCTCTGGGGTGCGGGCTTCCTTGATAACGTCAACAATCTCTTGATCACTGAGGGTGCCCGAGATACCATCCGACATCAGTACTAGGAAGGAATACTCGGCAGGGCCCATCTCTACGCGAGTGATTTCAGGCTCTGCGGACACGCCGATTCTTTTGCTCTTCATGTCACCAAAGGCACGACTGTTTGCCAAACCGGCGATGCGCTCCTCACCGAAGCTATCGCCAGACACCATGGATCCGGCAGGGGCATACCGGCGTAACCGACGCGTCTCGGTAGGGTTGCTTGGATGGTGATCCGATGTGAGAGGCTGGGCAAGCCCCGTGGCCGTATCGCAGAGAAGAATACGACTGTCGCCGACGTGGGCGCAAAGGAGTGTGGACTGGGCGGCGGGGTGCCAGAAAGGCGCGGGAGTGGGTGTGGAGATGAGGGCAACGGAAGCGGTAGAGCCTCCCTTGAAGCGAGTCGGGCCACCAATGCCCTGGCCCGTCTGTGTTGACGGAGCACCTAGGATCTCGTCGTTGTTCAGCGGTGTATCGCTTACCCAAGAATCATCAGGGTCTACCTTTTGGGCCTGGGCTGACACGAAGTCAAGGTCGGCGCGCAAAAAGGCATAAGTCAGGACAGACTCAATTGTGATATTCCCTCGCTCCTCCGTACCGTCCTTCGAAAGAACAAAGTGCTCGGGGTGGAATCGTCTGAAGTAGCCCCCAATGGTTTGTTTATACTCTTCAACCAAATCTTTCTCAAGCTGGATAGCTTTAGCGCGATCGGTCACCTCAGCAGGGGGGGAGGTTGCGCTGTGCATTGGCTCTCCGTGGACTGGTTTGTCAGAGAGATGAGCGGCATCGGTGCTTGGGACTTCCATGCCCTTTTTAGCTTCTTCTGGGCCCTTCATATCAACAGCTCTGAGTGCTTCCTTCTTCGTCACCGGAGCCTTAGACGTCGCTTTAGGGTACCCGTTCTCTCGCCCCGGTTTCCTCTTGCGCAAGCTGCTCTGCAGCCCAAAGTCCTTTGCGGCATTCTCAATGTAGGCAGGTAGTTCGTCCCGGACAAATTCGGCACACTGAGTCCCTCCATGCCCGTCGAAAACACCAAAGTAGAAAACCTGTGGATCTCCCAAGGCACTGTCCGCAGGTGTCGCTTCCCCGGGTTTCTGCTGTACGCTTCTTGGGGCTCTTCTCGCGAAGGCCGGAAGACTTATAGTGCCAGCCTGGTCCCTGTCCTCATTATATGGGCGATCTCCGCGATCAGTTGCAACACCTAGGTGGTGCTTGGCCCTGCGCATGGGAATGCGCACAACGGTCAAGTCTCTCGTGGACGGAATATAAGGTGGGGCGACAGCGGGAGCAGATCCCGGACTTGGGGTATGAGGGGTTGAGGCATCACGCGGCAATTTGTGGCCTGGGCCCCGGGATAGGCGAGCATCCGGGTGAACAGAAGACGACGGAAGGTGTGTCACAAAATATGTGTGGAAGTTTCGTTGGGTTTGTACCGCAATGCATCGCGGAGACGGGTCGCTGACGGCGCAGAGCGGCCGCTTGCAGCAACATGTCCAGGACTGCCCAACAACAGATTCTGCTTGCAACGGGTGTTTTTTCTGGGACAAGGAGCAAAAGCTCACCCTTGATAATCGACGTAATTGTACAAGAGCACCAGGGCGGGCATTTCGAAATGCCTGGTTGGGAGCGAAGTGGTTCGAGGCGCAAAGGTGCGAAGTCGGGTTCGGGAGCCGAGCCGTCAAGGAGGTCGCAAAAGCTACTGTTGGGCGCGCAAACGGAGCCATTGTCTTGAAGAAATATTTTCGAACTGAGGAGCTGAGTTTTAGGACCTCAGCGACCCAGGATATACAGAAGCGCTGCACAGATGTCGTTGTCCAGAGCCATGGGGCAGGCGGTTGAGGGCGGATTCGGAGGCGGAAATGGGCAAGGGGGAGGCGGATCGATATCGGAGACTGGAGTCGATGAGCGAGGTGGGCGATGGAGACGCGGGAATGAGGCAGGAGAGGATGTTAGAGCAAGGCAAGCGCCCCAAGACGGCCGTCGAAATTGCGGTGGTCCTCCAGAGGCACTCGCAGTGCTGTGGAGGAAAAGAGGTTGGCGTAGTTTCGAGATTCAGAGTTAATGGTGACGACAATGGAGAATCGTTTCCAGAGTGGAGCTTCTGCTAGGCTCAGACGGTCCAGGGAAGCTGGCCGGGTGTACAATGTAGCCAATCAGAGAATGAGCAGCGTCACCTTTCGGCGGTGATTGTGCGGCGCGGGGTTCTGACTTCAGGGAGTGGTCGAGCGCCCCGTAATTTAGTCCTTGATAGCGGCCTCGGTGATGGACCCTAGAAGGCCTAGCGAGACAGCTGCCAATGTGTTTGAGGGACATGCTCTCCTAGGGCTGACTCAAGTTCCTTGACTCAAGCCGCAGGTTTTCAAAAAACATTGACTTAGTGTCATAAAACGCGGGTTTTCAATGGCCGAATAGACACTTTTTGCTTGCTTTAGTTTACGTCGGCCGATCCATTCTCTCTACCCGTAGCTGGGCAGGGTTCGAGCGGCTGGCGAGTTGACCACGCCAGTGACAGTGGCTATTGTATCAACAACGAGTCTGATCAATGGCGTACAAAGGTAAAGCTTACAATTAGGCTTATGACGGAGTTGCATGCCTTTATGAAACAGATTGATTAAATAAATAAAAGTGCCAGTCCACTCAAAGTGGAAATTTCAGACATCAAGCAGCAGCTCCTTGCAGAAACTCAACGACGGTACGTACCCCCGCCGCAAATCGGTGGGGCAGCTCCTCAGCCCAAGCCCGCAGAGACATGGACCAAGGCGGTGATGATGCTATCAAAATCTCGGTTGCTATTGGTGTCGACATCATAATCCGCCACCTGTCTCCGTACAAGTCTTGCCAGGCAGCCGCACGCGGCACACAGAGAATCACGATAGCCGAAGTCCCGGCTAACCTCTCCATGTCGACGAAATCTACGTCATGGGCGAGTCCGCAGCTACTGCTCCCGCCGATGCGGATGCCTCTGACCCTTCTAGGAGCCGTCTTCCCGGCACGGTAGACGTCGACGCTTCTGGGGACATTGTCTTAGATGTCACCTTTGAAACCTCTGCCGCCACCCTGAATAAGACACGCAAGGCGGTGCTTGCGGCCAGCAGAAAGGCCGGCACTCAGCCTCCGCCTGCCTCGGACCTGAAACCAAAGGTCAGGGTGGCCTATCGTGTCAGTTTGGAGGTGCTGAAGAAGCACTCCAAATACTTTTCGAACTTGTTATCCAACTCCCAGTTCCGCGAGGCCAGGCTTGTATCCGATGCCCACGGTAAGCTCGCCGAGAGAAGAGTCAAACCCAGCGAGGCGAATGTGGAGGATCTACCTTGGATCCCCATTAAGGACGATGATGAAGCCACAAAGGCCGCCGGCCGCGAGAACATCATGGAAGATCTTTTGAATATTATTCACCAGCGCCCGCCAAAGACCACGCGGGCAACCATGTCATATGTCACAACCCTGGCCATCATGGCCGACCGCTTTGACTGCGTCGGCGGCATTTCCAGATCGCTCAACTCGGAACTCAAGTTCAGGTGGCCCCTGACGGCGGGCAAGCCGCTTCGAAGTGAAGACGGAAAACCCACCGAGACGGAACAAGCGCTTCGACAAAAAGTCCTTGCCTCGTGGCTTCTGGCGCAGCCGGTTCGCTTTCACCAGGCGACGCGGGAGTTGATTCTACGGGGCTCCAGCTTGTGGAGTGATTTTCATGATGCCACCTCGGTCACGACTGCTGCCTGGTGGAACTTGCCGGACGGTATAGAAGGTACATTTCATGAAGAATAACACCTGCAAGAAAAACACATCACTGACTGGACAACAGAGGAACTACGATGTAGACGTGAGTGCATACTGAACACCGTCGCGTCGGTTCAACGTCACTTCTTCTCGCTTTTTTCGTCACGCGAGAGACAATGCAAGCTAGGATATGACACGAGCGGGGCGTGTGATTCGTTTCAACTGGGTCAGATGCTCAAGTTTTTCATCTCCAAGAATCTCTTATTCTTGGTCGACTTTGGACCTACATCTCTTGATTCTGTCCCCGATACGGCCATGTTGGAGGTTGAGGAATTGCTCACATCTATTCAGCAATGCCCCAACTACCAAATTGACAAGTACCACACAAACTGCGGTCTCAGGGTACGGGTGGAACCCATACTTAGCTATATTCGTACCATGCTGTCTTCAAATACCATTTCGATCTCCCATCAGGATTGGAAACGACGGCGCGGTGACATCTCATGGATTAGCTTAAAGGAGAACGGTCACGACGACGATGACGAAGGTGGCAAGACGTTTTCCTTCACTAGATCCCTGGCCAATGATCCTCGGCTCCGACACGAGGGTGCTCTGTACACGGACAAAATGGCGAGGGCCATGTTTACGGCGGATAAATGGGAGTGGACACCAGAGACGTGACGGAAAACAGACTTGCATGTTGCTTCATAAATAGACTAGACATACTGATGAAGATGTAAACAGTAGTGAACCTAGATGTTTGCGCCTGGTGGACCTTTCCCTCCAGTGCCACAGTCTTTTACCTTTTCGAATTCCCACGGCTGGTTTCACCTAGACACTGGCAGTCTTCTCACTGGCAATGTTTTTGTCGCCATGGGCACCATCATGGCTCTCGCTGCTGTCGTCTGCACGAGGTGCTGGCTTAGCCTTTGTCATAGGCCATCGTCCATTGACTTCCTTGAATCGCATCACGATGAAGCCAGCCATGACAAAAATCCAATACAAGTTGTAGGAGAGGACGGATCCATAAGTAGCAGAGTTGGTCCAACCAAAGATGGCATTAAAAATACCCCAGCCGCCACCATCGGATGTGTTGGGCGAGCAGCACTATATCATGTTAGAGAAACTTGGGATGGACTACGATATGCAAGAAGGGGGTACACACGTTGACGTGCCAAACGCTCTGGTCAATGTCGTAGGAACCGGGGCCAGCACCGAACTCTGAGGCCTCGCCGCCAATGAATTCATTCCACTTTTGCTGCTCAAAGCTCCAGACGGATCGCGAGAAGAGACCAGCGGCGACGAGATACAAAAGGCAAGTGGAAGCAACCAGAAAGACTTGGAGCTTGGCAGTTGAGCCTCCCCTATGATACGAGATTTATTAGTATATGACGAGCAATTCGGTAGAAACAGACCACTCACTTGTACAGGATGTAACCAACGATACTGCCTGCTAGGAGACCAACGATGGTAGGCAGAGGTATAGCCTTGGCGGAGGCGGAGAAGGAAACGCCGGCGACGAAGACAACGGCCTCAATACCCTCTCGGAGGATTGTGATGAAGGGCAGGACGAACATGGCGTACCGCTCAAAGAATTTCTTCAGAAAGCCACTCGAACCAGCCCGCAGAGGTGACTCAAGGGCCTTGGCAAGCTTGACACGCCACTTGGCTTGCATCTTGCCTATTCGGAGGAGTGCGGCACCCATGACGGTGATGATGAGGGAGGCGAAGAGGCAGAAAGCTCCTTCGTAGTAAAACTCATTCTTTTCCCAAGACGTGTTTCCGACTGTGTAAAAAACGCCAATTACGGCGGCAGCGATGACCATGCAGAGGAAGAAGCCAATACCAGTTCCAAGCCACACCTAGAAGGAAATACGCGGTTAGTCTTATTGTAATGGAATATAAATCAATGGCATATGTAATGGCAAAGACTCACCTGGCGCCTCAGACGCTTGTAGATCCTGATATCACCGTCGGGGCCATCGAGAGTCTGCTTCAGGAAAGCCAGCAAAACAGAGACAATAATCACAGTCTCGACACTCTCTCTGAAGATGACGAGAAAGACGGGCACGGAAAATACATCAACGGCCATGACGAGAAAGAGGGAGAAGTATCGGCCCGGCTGGCTGCTTGACTCAATGGGTTGGAGGAGAGCAAGGAGAACACGACAAAGACTAGACTCTAGCAAGAATAGGAAGGGAAGTGAGGAGGGAGATGGAAATGTGATTTGAGCGTATCGAGGAGATCAAGGTGTTCTTAGATTATCTGATAAGTTAATCAACGAGCAGTAGCGGCAAGAAAGCAGTGGGAGATTGATTTGATTACCGGGCAAGACCACGAGGGCGGCCGGGGGCCACCAGACGAATGATAGAATAGCCATGTACCAGGTACACGAATCAGAGAGGTCTCACAATGGCAAGTCAACGACAATGGCACAGTGAGTAGGTAATTGGGTGCGCCCATCCCGAAAACCGGCCCACCGGCGGTTGCCCCAAAAAAGAGGGGGGCGCCTCGAACGACACACAGCAATGCAAACGTTTGGCTAGTTGGGCCGTGAGTTTGAAGCCAGAGCCGCTAGCAGAGACGACAGTCGGCAAGGAATTGCCGTGGGCGTGGGATGTGTGTTGGCTTGTCCCGAGCTTTGCGCAACGATGATGTGTAGTTTCGTTCAGGATCGCGTGGAGGAGAATGAGGAGGCAGGGGTCTCGCTGCATCGATTCCATTCTTTTCTTTGTTTTATCCCGCAATCTCTGTGTCATGGTTTCTTCCTCGGTTTTCTCACAGTGCAACTATGAGGTGAAGCACCAGGGGGCCGCGACAACATGTCATGAGAAGCCAAACCAGGAAAGGGCGCGTCTGGCAAGGGTGGAAGCACTGCTTTCATTTCCCCACGGCCGTTTCGACCGCCCAAGTGATGGAATTGGCAGCGCGTAAACCAGCTATAAAGGTGGCGTGCATAGACGAGCCACCGATTTTGGGGGGCTTGCCGATCAGACGAGATGGCTGGCATCAGGGCAGAACGAGGTCATGCGACAGGGAGCTTTACGTGTACCCAGTGTAGGTTGGATTTGACTTAGGCTTAGGCTTAGGCTTAAGCTTGCTGGGGGGGGAGGTCTCGAGCTGCAGCAGAATTGACTAACTGGACCAAGCTGGTAAATAGCCCTGCACCCGCTTCATCGAGGACGACTCCACAAATGAGTCAAAAGGAGGAAGAAGCCGGCACGCCTGACAAAAAAAGGACGGAAACATACCGCAGCATTTCGGGGCGATAACCGAACAACCTGGGAGAAAAATGCGAACATCATGTCTGCCGATGGACCGGGGTTGGCCCCAATTACACGGCTCAGCCGCAGAACATGGATTGGGTGCGCTGGTCCAAGCTGCCTTTGATCCAAGCTCGACTGTCCATTCACAGACGTCGCGCAGGCCCGGGCAGGAAGCACTGTGGTTCACGTGTGGAGGAGACCAAGGCCTAGAATCTCCTTTGCTGAGGAGGGTTGGTTCCGGCAGGGGAGACATTGGCTCAGCTCTGATTACCTTTTTGGTGCTCACCTCGACCCCAAAGGTACCTTGCTGTTGGACCTTTGGGTTTCATTCCGGGGAACTCGCTTTCGGCTATCGATCGACCCTACACCACGCCGCTCTGTCCCTCTCTATGAGTGTATGTGGTGAGGCTGAGGGATGATTCTCATTGTCCCTCTCTCCCCCCCCCCC
>NAGG01000665.1:0-19437 GCA_003031705.1 Calonectria naviculata
AATTTTTATATATATTTTTATAACTTTATTAATAAAGCTATAGTATAAAATACTATCCTAAATATTATAGCTATCCTACATTTTTATAACCAACCTCATGAGAGATTGGCGGGCGGTCTGCCCCACAACGCCAACAGGTAGTAGTTTCAATGCGAAACTTTCCAGTCAGGAAGGTTTGGTTTTAAGTTCTAGAGAGGAAAGCACTTCCAAGGTAGGTGATCATATCCTTTGAAGGCACGGATGACAGCTTGCCATTAAAGACAAAAGCTATGGCCATTGATGAATTTCTGATGTGGAGATGTTCGCGAAGGTCGTGTCGCAGTTGGAAACCAACGCAATTATACCAGTCAAATCAACAACAAGCAAGTCTGAGAATCCATCGCAACGGTCTCTCTATAAGCGCAGACGGCCAGATAGGTAGGTAGGTCGGCGAGGTGCCGCAGACGTGGACATGAGCCTTAATTATCAGGAGATAGCGACCTGATGGTGTTGATTGGTGACGTATACCGACTTCCGGACGACATATTCATTATCGGAATTGCTGATAGAAATGGAAATATCTTCTCTGTCCCGGGATACCAAAAGTCGACTAAAAGGTTTCTCAGTGTTATGGCTTTATATTCATCGGTAAGTTTCACTGGTATGCTTCCTCCTGGACCATCGGCGGTAAATGAAGTTTTGTTGATATCCCGTAACGAGTGAAAGCTGTATGCGAAACAAGTCGAACTGGTAGTAATACTCAGTCGACTTTCAGGGGTAATGGAAATGGCGGATGGTGAGGGTTGTGCGATTGATGGTATATTGGGTTTGCTCCTGTGCGAACGGCAGTTGTCTTGGTCAAAAGATGTCTTTAGAATTGCACCATGCCATCATTTAGACCATTGTAGTAAAACCCCCACATTATTCCGTGAACTAAGTCATCATGCAATGTGATACAAAGATCACCGACTCAGAAGGATGATGCTTATCTGGACTTACTCTGGGACAAACTTCCGCTGACTCGATATTTGGGCGTTTACGACCTCCTTTTGTTGGAGCCAAAAGATTTGCGCACTTTTCTTGGTATTTGATTCAGTCGCTTCTACTGTTACCGACTCAATGACGGGCTGCTTCAGAAGTCGGAGGTTGTTGGTAGCTCCCTTTATTTTGTATAAAACAAGTGGATTATGCTAAGAGGGGTTTAAAAGGCTTGCGTAGAGCAACACAGTGGGAGGGCTTTAATGTTCCAAAACTCGGAGTGATTGTGGTCGTCAGCCCCATCGAATCAATAGTGTGGATCTGGACGTGTGTTGATGATCAGGTTCTATTGCGTTGTCGCTGTATATCCGGATCGTGGTTCATTATCTGTCTTATGTAGTATTTAAAAAGACTTCCATTAATGCAAATTCTTTAAGTATCGGATGCGTAGACCAAACATTTTTACCATGCTTCAAGGTGAGTTCCAAGCCAATCTCCCTAGGAGAGGGAGATTATAGGAAAGTAGTCGAGTTTGTGGTGCGTAGTCAATAATCGGACCTTGCTTCACAGTGACCTCCACACACATCTTATCAAAGATTATTTGGTACTGACGTTTTTTGTTTGCATAGTCCATGATAATCACGACAGTTCCGCGGCGGATGAGGTGAGTAGGATCTTTCAGGTGCTTGGCGTAATCCGACATATTTCGCAGGGGAGCTTCTCGATATAGCTGGGCTACAAGGTCCCGGACAATAAGGGAATCTGTTGGATTGATATAAGTCTCAATCTTTTCCGGTCTTTTCTTCTTCGTCGCACTATACATCCAGCCAGACGCTATTGCTCTGGTGGAGCGTCTCAGAGCTGCTGCCACGAGTTCTACAATGAAAACGGCAACAGTTGGCCCTAGTTTGCATAGTTCCGCGTTGATCCCACTGAGTGATTAGGGGTGGGATGGTAGAACAGACATTGACCATGGTCATTTGATGACTGGGAATGGACCGGAATGTTTGCAGGACTGGGAGGGTTGGTTGAATAGTTTCAGCCTGAATAGCAGAAACTACTGCAGACCCAAAACTCTGTCTAGATGTCCGTAGCGCCCTAGCTAGGAGGCGCTTCTTGTCGGTCCACTGGTTTCATGCTCAGCAGACGCTCCACTAGATCATCGCCTTGCTTGTGAATAAATCTTCAAAGCCAAGGCTGGCTATTGTTTGCTCGGCGCATATCGTTCTCTAGTCAATACCAAACATCGGTGCGTCCCGTTTCGTGGTGGGTTGTAATCAACGCTTTGGTGGCATCTCTGCAACTAAAAGGACATGGAATACTAAAGCTTATCCAGCCAAGTCTCAAGATAGTATTTGTCTTGTTTTAGGAACTTCCACTTCTTCCTATGTCGCTCGCTTCGTTAGTTAATGCCCTGTATAGTCCCTGTTCGTTACGGACTAGCAATGTTTTCTATATGCGCATGCATTTCAGAAGAAGGATCATGTTTTCTTTCTTGGATGTTTCCTCATGCTTGTATGCGATCAATAAGTCGAATGATGCTTCTGGTTGACAGATTGTTGCAATATGCGGTCCTCAAGCTCGTTGCTCAATGTATTCCTGTCTGGAATTCTCTGATTTTGGGTCAATGAGCTTGAGCTTCTTCGCTTGTCAAGACCTAGGCATGAGTCGGCATCGCAGCTCGGTTTACAGCCGTTGAACAGGAAGGATTGTTCCTGTGTCAATTTGCAACTTCGACTTTTTCCTGTCGACGATTTTTGAGCAGTCATTGATGCCCACAATAAGTGCGTTTGCGATTGATGGCCAATGCGTCACGTCGGAATCCTCCCTGTTTCTGACGCAAGCCTTTCCTGGGTTCGAAGTACAATTGGCGTTTCTGTACGTATATTCCCATATGGGAGAATGAAACGGTTGCAATGATTGCACCTGGTGATGGTTGATGCCTTTACCGCGCAAGACGATGGAGAAGGAAAGTTACTAGGTCTGAATATGTCCTGCTTTCCACGATCTCGAGCTTTGGTTGCGAGGATGTAACGGTGACTTGGAGCCAGCCCAATAAATGTATCCCAGATCTGGACATGAAAAAGGTTTGGGTTCTGGGCCAAAGAGACAAAATAGGATGGTAAATATTGTGCATCCCGTTTCGATGTAGAATTTTTGCTGTCTTCGAGGCAGGATTCCAACACAGCTCGCATATGCATCCGCGCGTCTGAGACTTGTGGTGAAATTTTGGGTTGACCAAGAACAATCCAGGACATATGGTATGGTGTCGTGGTTTAGCTGCGGGAATATTCGGGATGAGCATGTTTGGGCCATATTGTGGGCTTTTCGCAAAGGCACGAGAGCAAGGCGCCTTTAGCCTGCTTATAGTTGTGAGTATACGTGTGTATATTTCTTCTGAGCGATGTTGGGAATGCCCCGTTCTTAAACCTGTAGGACTTCTCTTATGGGTAAAGACAGTGGTATTTCTGACAGCTGAGCCCAGTGGGTCTCCATCAGACTCGCACTCAACATCTCATTGGTAGAGCTTGTAGATGACATGCCGAGTGAGATTGATGAGAAATTAGCAAGGAGCTAAGGCTGAGTAGTCGGCCCAGAACTCAAGTATATTTCTCGACATAATGGGGTGGCTCGATCAGGCCTTCCCTGGATCATCCACAAGCCGCATGGGCAGTCGCCGTGTTCTGCCTTCCTTCGGAATAGTTGAGTGCAGGCCAATAGATGGTTACTGGGTTTCCTTGGAGTCTGATAAGAAGAAGAATGGCTGGAAGAACATGCGAGCTAGAACAAGAACACATCGCGCACTTAGTACCTCCGAGATCTTCCTAACCCGAGTTTGCTGACTTTGATGAATATAATAACTCGTTCTAGATGTTTCAAGCAGTTTCTTGGGCGGCTAGCTCTTCATGGCGCAGGTTGTTCGATCTCCGACGGAAACTGAGCGCTAGACGTATGATTAGAGCTTTCGTGACCCTCAGCTTCAGGTTCAGCCTACGGGACCCAAGAGTTGAAGACTCATCATCCAGTTCGAGGGAAATTATTCTCGCATGTTGCCTTTGACGCGGATTTCACAACTTTAATATCTCTTGTGTATCCGGTTACCACATTTTTGAGCTTTTGACCAATGTCTCCATGATTAATATGGACCGGCCCATCGTTCTGTCGTCTACATTTACTTGCTGATCGAACACACATCGCTTTCGGAGCAGGTTCCTCGCAAAGCTGTGTGTCATCAATTCTGCGAAGTAGATTGCCAATGCATGAGATGTGGGACTCGGCATCATCATTGGAACTGATCGTAACTTTTGTGTTGCATGGATGTTTAATCTGCTTAGTCTAGTTTGTTCCACGATTTGTCGCTTTCAACCTCGCTCGCTTTTGTTTTGGTGGCATTGAAATAAGACTACGGCACCGGCTATTGTGGAGGAGGTGGAGCTAGCAAGTTGATTATTTTCTCTTGTCGACGCTTCTTGGGAATATTGTGTTTGAATTCAAAGTTGAAAATGTTGCCAGCCAAGAAATTCATGCCGGGTGATAATGCTCAGTGAACCAGCAGATCCAAAGTCGTGAGCGAGACAAAGCATCAGTGTAAATAAAACCTTGCCCTGTCTCTCATGGGCTCCAGGATCGAGTGCAAGAAGATGAGCGAATCTAAGCCACAACCATATGGAAGGATGCTTTCTCAAGGAATAACATGGCCGTGGCAAGTATTTTTGCGACTGTTCTTTGCTCTGCGGACTGGGCAGCGCAACGATGAAGACAACAAGCGTATTGTACGTATCTCATAATTCTGGTGTGCACTGTGGTTCAAGCTGTCATTATCACCATCACCGCTGTCCTCTGAATCCAAATTTAAGCAATCAAGATGCTTGATATAATACTGGCGCGGCGAGATCCCAATGTAAGGATGCGGTTCAATCATGTTCGAATTTCCAAAGGAATGATCGTACACAAGAAGTGAAAAGATGAGTCTTTTGATAGCTCGCCCCTTGATGTTTTCTCCAAAACAGAAATATTGGGAAAGAACTTTGCTGCCTGCACTAGAATGGCGAGCGGTACGTCAGAACTGCTTGAGGGAAATGGGAAGCCGGATAACTCTTCGTATCATTGATATGGATGTCATTGAAAAAAGTTTGGATGGCGTCCATGTCACTTTTTCCTAATGCAATGTGAATTGGGATGTGCCCGAGAACATCCATAGGACTGACCATGATATCGCATTCGAGGGTGGCTCAAAAGACGAGGTAAATCAACCGTCAGCTTTCTTATCAAGTTTGGTCAGATAAATTTCGCTCTGGCGATTCTTTCGTCTGGTCAGACTTCTTTTGATTGGTAACAGTGGAATTTGCCGGAATAGATTGGTACCGTCCAGTCACCACTTCTTCATCTTTCATGGGATCACCATGACTTATTTTCTGGCATTAATCCCTGAAATTTGAAGGGAAGCACCTCGTCTGCGAAATGCGGAGCGGGGCGTTTCAGTGGGCATCAAGTAACCAGAATCACTTGGTTTCATTTGCAGTACTGAGTTTGCCATATAATTCCAAGTTGATATTTGTGCTGGAGCACTATCATAATGTTTCTGACGTTCAGCGGTAAGGTTGGTAGACCAAAACCTGTTTCACAAATTGCGCCCTGTTAGACAATGATGGTTGTCGATATAGTGACTCTTTTTCAGGAAGTTTTGTAGGTTTTGGCTCATTCTCAACGAACCAAACCAAGATTTAATTCGTAGTTGAGACAGCGTCATCAGAAATCGGGGGTGAGAGCTGTTCTTTTAAAAGCGCGCTTCACACGCACTGCCCTTTCCCATATTGACTCACCCAACGAGTAACAAAATTGAAACTCAGTGCCTTGTTTTCTTGCGAAATAGTAGAAGTTCCTCTGGATTCCTCGGAGGACACTGGTTGCCCGACATCTTGAGGCTTTGGCTAGTTCGTTCGGGTCGGGGTCGAAGAATATCAACTGTTTGCCGTTTCTCGGACCCCAGGACTGAATGGCAGATTTGGTCTCGACAAAATCCTGCGGACCAGGAAGGTATTTTCTTGAAGAGAGTCATAAGAAATCCTTCCGAGCTCTTCAAAACCGGGTTGTCGTCTATTAAAAAGGTGCTACAATGAATGGGTGTGGCGGAGCAGATTGCAAGGGTCTTGGCGGTCCAGGAGATGACACGATATGGGCAATTTTCAAGGCCTGGTCATCATCAAATATGAAATGAGCTCCGAGCCTCTCCTTCAGCGAAATCTTCTTCTTGTTCCCTGACAAACCCAAGATCATGAGTGGTACCACAGAGCAGTTCAAATTATTGATTGTAGAGGACTTTCTGTTTCTGACCCCAATTCTTGTGCGTTCTCTTCTCAGTGTCTGGTCAGGATACCTTCTCCTTGGCGTACAATTCCGATAAGAGCTGCAATGAAGAGGCGGACAGATCCTAGAATTGATCCGACGAAGAAAGGGATGTAAAGCTCTTTGCACCCTTTTTGAGCTGGTGCTTTCTTGGTCGTTCAGTCATGTAACGCTCAGGTATATGAAAAGTAAAGGAGGTTGATAAATTACATGTTGGGCGAATTCGGCATGACTAGGAGTTGTCCTCCCAATATTTCCCAAATTTTCGTGCTTAAATTCGGTTTCCGGGCGGAATGTTCCCACCTTTGTTCTGAGCTGCATACTCGAAATGCTGTAATTGACAAGTTCTTTCTGCGTTCTGGATGGATCCTTTCGAATTTGAATCACGAGTAATGACGATAGTGTACAAGAAAAAAATATGGGTTGAGGAATTCCTTCTGCCAGCAATCAGGTAGAAGATATCTGGTTCGCCAGGGCCTTCTGTGCTGCATTATGAAACCCGATTTCAAAGCAAGTCGTTCCTACACCCGTCCCTAGAAAGGATGTTTCCAAAGAGTGGGCGTGGCACTCCAAGTAGTGGCTAGACCCAATCAGCGGGGTGTTGCTGCTCTTCAAGAACACATCCAAAGAGCATCAAGTCAAGAGATGTTTTCGGTGTCATGTTGGACAGATCGTAGGCTTCCAGCGCCTCCTGTATTTACTGAAGAGGAATGCAGTAGTTGATGGGCTGTGGGCGCACCAACCGTATCAATCGTGCCTGTGACAGCACCTCCTAGGTTGGCTAAGGTGTCTCCCATCGAGCGCGACAACAAAAGCTGCTGCCAGAACAGATTATTGGAGAAATCGTCCTCTGAAAAAAGCCACCAAAATTAGCCTTCCACTGCCGCAATGTTGTTTGATCGGCAGTTGCCCTGCCTATGTTGCAGCATTCTTGTACGAAATTGACCACAAGGCGATCGACGTGCGAATATATTCGGTCTGGTAGAGCTCCCTTCAGGTATGCTAATAGGATAAGAAAAGGGCCAAAAACGCTGGAAGGTATATCCAAATCAGGACCTTGGAGTTGTCAGTATGTCATTAATAAGGGTTACTGTAGATTAAGTGAGACTCACACCGATTCCAGAAACACCTGGGCCTCTTTAAAAGAGGCTGCAAGGTCAAGCGGCGGCCAAAGGCCAGAAACTTTGGGTCTTTGCAACCACAAAGGGCAAAAACAGTCCATATGTTGCAAATATATGGTCCGTTGAGCCCTGATTAAACGGTTGCGTCAACGAGGTCTCAACCTCGCGAGCGCCCAGAGCTTGGGCTAGGAAGAGAGATGGCGGTGCTTCGTGGCGTGTTGTTGGAGCTAATATCGTAGTCGGTGGGTCAAAATCAAGGCCCTCACAAGCGGAAGCGATTTTTCGTGGAATCATCGTCAGATGCTGGAAGAGGAGGCCGCTTGTAGAGGGATGCGATCGTCGCGGGTCCCGGGCCGAACAAATATGTTGATTCCTGGAATCTAGCAAAACCATTGCAGTCGTGATTCCTGGTTTTGGTTGATACGTGGTGATCCTAGAGGTGAATCGACGGTTGTTGACGACCTGACGTGACCAGGGCTTTCGCGTGAACTTGGGGTCCCAAACACCCGTACGTCGAGTCCATGGGTCTGCAACCTGGGTTATATGACAAATACACCATGAGTTTGGGCGGGTTAAACAAGTGGTATGATTGCATATATTCCCATATTCCCTCCCCCTGGCTGTGGCGAAGTTGCAGTCTTGCGACTGCTGAAACACCCACGGTGCGTATCTGAAACAAAATACATATCTTCGGGCCTGGTAGAGGTGTGCGGCAGCTTGCTCCCTGTATATTTTACGCCCATTTAAAAGCGTTGGCTGACTTTGAATTAGCCCATAATGAACGATGGAGCTCCTCAAGTCACGAGAATTGACACTTCGGACGATGTGACGATGTGATGATGTGAAGATAGTCGTCTTCATTATTCTGAGGAACATCCTCGAGGACGTCTTCGAGGTGGTTGACGGTATCCATCTGCGCCTTCTTTCGGGCTCAGAAGGGGTGTCCCGGGGCTCTCATATCAGGTGTAGATGTGCGGAAAAGATGATCCAGACTTGGTGCCTGTTCATCCCTTCTAAGGTCCTGCAATTTCTGTTCAGTCCCTTCTCCAGGCTTTTAACCATGGGTGCGAGTTAAGACAGCACCCCAAAATCTCGCTTTCATGGGGCATTGTTGTGTTTGGGATGCCTCTGGCACCCTAATATATCGACTCCAACTTCGACATCACAACGCTCATGGACTTGATCGCGTCCTAGACGTATTATCGACGTCCCGAGGTGTCGGGGAATGCATGTCTCGAGAATGAACATCATGTGATAAATGTAATTGGTCGACATAGATACCGTCTGAGAAAAATGCAGTCGAATGTGCCGACAAGCCATCGGCAGACTGTTGCGACTGCTCCATCCAAGGCAACATTGACCAGGATTATTAGATGCGAAAGCAAAAGATTGTGGTTGAATGCGTGTCTGGAGGGGAATGGGTTGGCTTCGTGGGTTCGGTTTGAAATCTTGGTCGCGGGTAGAAGAATCACACTTCCTTCATTGGGTCTTCGTCCCAGGCGCGCAATACCCCAGATCATTTCCTCTTCAGGTTCACAAAGGGCCTCTCATTGTAAGTCGTCGCCGGTGCAGCGAGTCTGACGTAAGATAAAGCCGTCGTCGTTGGTATAGCATTAGCTTCAGGCATTGACGCGGCTTCTTGACAGTTGTCGCACAGTTCAGGCCGGAATAGTGTGTAAAGCCTTGTTGTTGGTTAGATTGGTGGCCAAACAGTCTCGGTCAGTAATGGTAATATATACGACCACATATCCATACGTGCGGTCATAGGTTTCGCAAGTCTTGGCTCTCTCCCACGCTCCAGAAGAAAGCAGCGCGCAACTGCCATGGCGAGAGCAGGAATGTTCACCAAATGCGTTCGAAGCCAGTATACGTGCTGCTGAACTGATGTCGGCACGCGGAGCAAGCAGGCCTTTGAAGGGATGGGAGGTCAAGGAGAACGAATAAAAGGTCGATTGCTGGGGTTGGAAAATGTCAAAGGGGATGGCAAAGCGTGAAACCTAAGTCGAGCGGAACTCATAGCTTGCAGCATTTGTTGAGAAATATCCCATGGGCCTTCTATTGCAAGTTAGCACAGCAATCGACACCGCAGGGCCTTGGATCACACTTACTTTGAAACCTTCCCCATCACCCCAATTTTGAGGAAAACTTTTGATGGGCATATCTAGTCCCGTCATGGCCTGTACTCACAGCCCTACTGCATCTCTCAGTTGCAGTCGTAAACGATTTGTGTTCATATGTAGCCATTCTTTGGATGTTCTGCTACATAGTATTTTGATTCATCCATCTCCTTCCAAAATCTGGGAAGCAAAACATATTAGCTTAGCGGCATGCAAACAGACCTTGAGGGAATCTCTTACCATGGTCGACTGAGATGACAGGACCTCTCAAGAGACGATTTGGAGAAAATCTGATCGAGCGGGATCGCGTAGCAAGCGCTCGATCTACAACATGTGCCAGAGTGCCAAGAAAGCATAATTGAATAGTGATCGGCTTGGACAAAACCAATCATCTACCCTGGTAGTCCATTCTCCTCACAGTGGGCGACTGATGCCCATCGATCAATTAAAGATAGCGTGTTGTCACGCCAATGAGCTGTGTCTCTCAGCGCATCTGCAACAGGTTGGTTAAAGGGTGTGCAGGCGAAATGATGGGCAAAGCGTTGCGGTGATGTAGGCATTCTTTGGTGAGTGAGCTCGAAAAGTTCCAAACTGTGGTGAATGGTACAGCGTTGAACCACATTTGCCGGTCCAAAATCGGGAGCTCATAAAATAGGGGCTTGGAGGTTGGGGGACACCTTTGTTCGGTTGCCGACCGTGAGGCGAGACAAGGCAACTAGCTTGCAAGTCTAATTTGAGGAAATTCGCCGTCGCCATTGTCCTTCATGATGCGCAATATGTGTGCGAAGTGGAAGGGACGGGGCTGCAATGGCGGTCGGAAGTCAATCGAGAAAGGTGTGAGCATATGACCGTTGTCTTTATCTCGAAGACAACGAAAGGCGTGTTGGGTTGGAACCATTGATGGAAATTCCACAGAAAGGCCATGTCAGTCGTGCAAAGCAGTCGGCGAAGCGCTTGGTGTTTAGTCGGCACCATATTCTCAACTCTCGAAGGGGGCATTCGGAAGAAACATCCTTGGGCCCAAGCTTGGTCTCTCGGTCTTCGTTCTCAGGAGCCAAAGAGAACGGTTTCGCCGCAAATGAAACGCATCATTTGGAAAGTACAAGGTATCCAAAACGTGGGGCCTGAAGTGGGTGTATTTATTACCCGAATGGGAGCCTACTGCGGACTGGGGCCGTATCAGCAATCTGACTTGAAGTGTATCAAGGAAGAAGAAACTTACTTGTATGTGCCAACCAGACAGTGCGGCGATGAGACGGTGGCTTATCTTCCGCTTCGTCAAGTCTCGGTCATTTGGTGAGCTCCGTGCTAACAATTTCTGCGCCTTCGGGGTGCTGCTGGGGAAATGTCGTCTTCGTGCCCAATACCACTATTGGTGCATGATTGCCCAGGTGGTGTTGCTGAGGGACAGGGCAGCCAGTAGCTGAGGATGTGTCAGAGAGAGGCCAATAAATGAGTCGAAACAAGATGAAAACTTACTGTAAATTTTGCTCCTGAGGCAAATTAACTTGAGTTCCAGAGGCATCCTGAGCCTTAGTTTCCCAGAAGCTCAGACGTGCCCTAGTTTCTATCTGTCAAAGACTTCGTACGAATTGCCTTGCGCTGAGTGCTTGACATGGTACTCGTCTCACTCTCTGGCCATTACTTCCACCACTCGACAGATGCAATAGCTTAGTTTCTCGCGAGCTACCTGAAGAGTACTTGGAATGCGTCAGCGATCAGGAGTGTGTCAGGGACAGGGTGGGAACTTACAGGTGATGCGCCACCATCCGCAGTAAGCTAGGAATGCGTCAGTGATAGACCAAAGGCATATCAAGAACAAAGTGAGAACTTACTCGTGCGGTATAAACCAGCGGCAAGTCACTGATGGGAGTGCCACCATCCACAGTAAACTAGCCATGCGTCAGTGAAGGATCTAAAGCGTGTCGAGGGCAGAGCGAGAACTTACTGACAGGGGAAAACTCGACAGAAGGTCCCCGATGGCGGTTCGAATGCCCAATAGAGCCGGGCGCGGACGGTCAGGAACTGGTCGAGTCACGGCAGTCGACCTCTCCCAGTCCGGTCAAGGATGGACTAGGAGGGAGAGCTCAAGGCTCTATATATAAGAGTGCAGCTGAGCTGCTGTTGGGATACAGAGTCAGGTCAAGTCCACGACAACGGGGGGAGGGAGGGCCGTATATATAGGCAAAATCCGTCAACCGAAAGGGCAGAGACGGCTGCTGAGTCAAGACGGCCTCTAGACGTCATCAGTCCATGACCGAATGTCTGCTTGATGGCACAAGGCACGGCGCCGGGCGTCTCGTTCCGTAACCGACGCGACACCAGGCTGTTACCCGTGTGTTTGATATCACGGAGGCGCCTCTTCGGACCCATCACGCCCAGCCGACGTCACACATGAGTCGTTACCCGTGTGTTTGCCTACCACAGACTCAGGCCTAGACTCTAATACGAGACGGGTGATGCGCTGGCGAATCGGGAACTTGCTTTGATCAACATCAACGTCAGCTCATCTGTAATGCTCGTAGCCGAAGGCCCGCCCCGAACCTGATGTCTCTATGCGACCAAGGACAGCCAAGGACGGCTACGGGAGCAAGTCACACATAAAGTACAAATTTAGATCATAGGCAACAAGAATGACGGTGTCAAAACCCGAGAGGACACGGCTGGGCGTGCCTCTCGGTCCAATTTTAGTTCCATTGTATACAGGTGAATAGTAGCTGAGGTTTGGTATGAGTATGAGAGAGTGAGACCGCTCATTTGTATGCATTGCATCCATATCCATGCATGAGTAGCGTAAGAAAAAGAAAAAGAAAAATGTTCCCCATAATTTCGTCCGTCATCCTGTGATGTATATATATACGTTATAAAAATCCAAAATCCAGACGATTCGTTTGAAGTCTCTTTCTCGTCAATCCGATAGTACCCTGTTGTAGACTCCCACCCATGATATAAAAGAAACAATGCATGCCCCTTTCGTGTCGTCTGTCCGCCTAGGCCAGCGAGGCCTTTTCTAAAAGGAAAAAGAACATAATGTTGTCAAGTGTGTATGATGAAATAAAAAATAAAAAACTCTGAAACAAGGTCCTAGATTGCTCTAGGCGAGAACCAAGCTTCTCTCCTTCTTTGGCTTAAACAATGCCTTGAGCATGTTGTTCGTCTGTCGGTGTGACTTGGGTCGAATTACGACTGACTCGTCGTCGCGAGAGCTCTTGCCATCATCAATGGCCTTCATCTCAACCTTCTCCTTTCTCTTGCTGCGGCTGCTTCGCTCGCTGCCGGCGACACTCTCAGTCTTGCTGCTTCGGTGGCTTCGGCGGTCTGAGTCGTCCCGGTGGCTGCGCTCGCTCTTGTGGCTGCGCTCGCTCCTGTGGCTTCGGTGACTTCGGTGGCTCTCGTGCGTCTTGCTCGTCCTGGTGCTTCGTCGGGACCTGGTGTCGAAGTCGTCCTTGCCATACATCTCCTTGGTGACGCGCTCAGCCTCGGGGGTGATGAGCTCCATGTCGGCGCTCTCGTCCTCGCCAAAGGGCACAATGCCTCTCCTCCAGGTCTCAATGGAGCTCAGGTCGTCGTCAATGATGAGGGCCTCGTCGATGCCGGCGCTGTACTCGGTGGGGGCTCGGGGCGGGAGAGCACGCTCCATGGGGGCGCCCTCGTATGGCAGGGCACGTCGCATCTCACCCTCTTCTCGGACTCTCTTGATAATCTTCCAGCCTCCGAAGCAGACGGCAGTGACACCGAGAACAGCAGTGGTGCCAATCAGGAACTGGGGGGAGGAGAGAAGATGGAAGACGGCGGGGGAGGCCGTTTTCATGAGACCGAGGAACGCGGGCGAGGTCTTCTTGACCAGGGTCGACAGCTCGCCGAGAGACAGAGCGACGGCGGCGGCCTTATCAGGGTCCTTCTGGAGCTGGTCAATGGTCGTGGTGGCCGAGTGGTGCATGCACTTGGCCTCGTCGAGGAGGTGCTCGATGCGGTGGATGAGGCTGGTGGCCTCCTTCTCCTCGTAGTTGCTCTTGGGGTCCAGATCGGTGCGGTACTCCAAGTCGGGAGGGATGCTTCCGTAGGCGAGGTCCATGTCGATCTGCTTCTTGGGCTTCTTGACCTCGACCAGCTCGCCCGTCGAGTAGGAGCGGGGCACCATGGCGCCGGCGTCGCGCACCGACATGGCGCGGTGGCTGCGAATCTCGGCGTGGTTCATGTCCCGCTTGGCCAGCTCCATGTCGGCGTAGGGGTTGACAAAGGCGCGGGTGACGGGGGGCCGGCTGGGGGCGGTGGCCGAGACCTCGGTGTACGTCTTGAGGTTGCCCTCGGTGAGGGCGTGGCGGCTGCGGGCGTCGTCATCATGGCGGCGCGAGGCGACACTGCGGGACCTTCTGCTGTACTGGGAGCCGCGCTCGCTGCCGGCGTCGAAGGAACGTCGCGAGCGGTCGTAGTTGGCGTAGTGGTAGTACTGGTCGTACTGGTCGTCGTGGTATCGCGGGGGCTCGACTATGGCGCGGGGCGGGTCATAGGATGAATGCGAGCGCTGCAGGTTGCGCTCGTTCTTGATCTCATTCTTCTTGTCCTTGTAGTTACCCTGCGCATCCTTGAAGACGGCGTAGAGGTTCTTTCCCTGCGGTGGTGTGTTAGCGCAATTGGTCCAAGCCACGGGTATACACGGCGGCACGTACAGTCTTGATGATCTTGCCAGAGTTGTTGACAATGGTAATTGTCTGCTCGAGAGCTCCGGGCATGACGGGCAACTGTGGGTGAGGGAGCTCTTGGGAGCTCTCTCGGTGTGTTTATCTCGTCGTGGGGGTTACGGTGAAAAGACGAGCAAGCAGAGGGAGAGAGAAAACGGGCGGGACACTAAGATGCGGAGCGTCCTAGATAGATAAAGCGAAGAGTCCAGCTCTCCTATAATTCAGCTCTTGTCGCAACTAAAGCAGAGAGCCAGCAAACTGGGGCGTGTAAGGCAAGGTGAAGCCAGGCAACCCTGGGGGAGTTGGGCCCTCTTTTGAACGAAGGAGGACGAGGTGTGCCTAAAGGGCACGCCCACCGTGGGATGATATGGGGGACGAGGTTGGTCGAGTGGAGGTGAGGATTTGCTGGGTGGGGTTTTTTTTTCTCCTGCGAGTGGGGAGGGAGACGTCGGGTTTATGACTTTGTCTGGGAGGGACGAGGGGGTGAAGGGACGGGACGGTGAGGGATGGAGGGTACTTTGGGGTGGCAGGGAGCCCGGGCGGCTGGTTAGGTACCGGCCGATGGGTGATGGGTTGGCGACCGACTTCTCCTCGCTGCTAACCGCCTGCTCGCACGCTGGTCAGGGCTCGCTGGTCAAGGCCCGCTGGGAGGCCCGCTGGAGGCCACCGGAAGGGTCACCTGGAAGTCGCCCGAGGGGGGATTGGACAGCGCTGGGCTGGGCTGCGTGTGGGGGGGAACCGGGGCCCGTGCTTCCTTGGGAACCACAGGTCGGGTTCTGGTCTCTGCCAGCTCGACAGCTAACACGCGCACGCAGCGTCCTACCAACGAGAGCTAGGCGCTGTGCAGTTAGACGTCCAGGGGAGGGTGGCACAGTTTCAGTGAGGCGGCGCGGCGGCAGCAACGCCGAAAGGGTCCTCCTTCTCTCCGTCCACAGTTGGCGCCCTCCACCAAGATGGAGACGCCGGGTGATCCACGACCTAAGGGAAGACCCCGGGATACTGGTACAGCAAACTGGGGGCGTGTGTTTGCGTACGAGTGCGTGTGTGCGTGCTCTGCTGTGCTTTAGGGCGGTGTCGGGGAGGTCGGCTACTTTTTTTTTTTTTTAACGGATACTGTCTTTCCTAGCCGAGAGCACGTAACTCAGGCGGTGTCGAGTCGGTGAGAGAGGCAGGGAGCTCTTCCTGTGACAGTAATCCAGGGGAGATCCCGGACAAGAGCAAGAAGCGAAAGTAAGGGAGAAGGAAATGATGCTACAATCAGGCAGTAAGGTTCGTCCGCTTTTTACGACTCTTTTTTTGGCATTCGAACTATACAGTGTGGTGCGGAATCCAGGGGGCGCGTGTGTAGTCGCAGATTGGGCTGCATCCTTTATATGTCAGAGCCGGCGATGTCTCTGGAGAAGTCTGTATGTCAGAGGCGTCGTTGGGTTATTTCGGCCAAGGAACCGGGCCAGGCGTAGGTAGGGTCAGGTACAAATGCAAAATGCAATGCAGCTGCAGAGGCAATCAAGGTGGCCAAATCAACTCGGCCGGGACGGGGGGGACGCACAATGATGCCAGTGGTGCATGAGAGATTCTGCACCGTCTGGGCCACCACCAGAAACTTGGAATCCAACCGTGACGGCGCAACCCGGGCCACCACGCGAATGGAGCCATGCTCCGGTGTATCCTGTCATCATGCTGTGCTTCTACAGTCTCCGATTATTCCGTTCGCCGGGAAGCACGAAATACGGGGGAAACTAGAGGGTTCCATGATTCCATGAGATGCAGCGTCAAAATGGCCTCACCGTAACTAATGTCGCCGGCGCGCGCGTGGGGTAACAAGAGACGATGACACACAGACTCTGCAGTCAATCATGCGTGCTTCCCTCCTTCCCTCCTTCCCCCCCTGCCATTGCCGTGCCATCTCATCTCGAACATCGTCTCAAACAAGCATAGATGAACACGACAAAGAGAAAAAAGTACCTCCTGTAGTTTCCTCGCCGTCTCACAAACGGACGACCGGGCACAGTCACGCACGCAAGCTCGGTCGATTTGTATCTACGCCCCCCCGCTCGCAGGACCGAACTGTATGCTCATCGTCAGGCGCCTCTGCAGCTGATAGCGCACAGCAGAGTCGTCCTATCGTGACGCCCCCAGATGCCCAGGCGGACAGGGATGCGCCGAGTTTTGGGAGGCCGCTGCCCAGTCACGGCTGCGCGTCGCCGCTTTGGTCCACCCTGTACAGCATCGAGCATGGCCGGCAGGGATGGTGCGCCCAGCAGGCCCAGCGTCGCAGCAGAACAAGAGGTCAACCGTCCCCATCGCGGGACGACGGCGATTGAGGGCGCGACATGTGGTGCGCCCGCCGGCCTATCAACTGAGGACGGGGCTGGGGGAAGGGGGGAGGAAAGCACCACCACGGCCACGATCTCTCCGGCCCAAACGCTCGCTGCCCTCCTTTGCGATCTCTCTAATCTCGGAGAGGCTGGAAAGGATGGGCGGATGGAACGGGAGGCTCCCACATTTGGAAACTGAGAGCTTTGTTGGCTGTCGATCACGGTTGTAGTTCTTTGCCTGCCCTGGGCAAATTGCATGTACCTTTTTTTGGGCGCTTCTCTTTTCTTTTGCCGCTGAGCCCTTTTTTTTTCCCTCCCGAAGCCCATGACGTCTCATGAGCCAAGCAGAGCAAGTGTCATTTTGTCTCAGCGCGTTTCGGTTGTTGGGCGGTTACAAGACATTCATCGTCATCACATCTCACATTTTTCGCTCGAGACAATCTTGGTCATGGTCAGCTCTGTCTGTTGGTCCCGGTCCTTTGCGCTGGCACCGCCAATTGCCTGCCCGGAACTGACTAACACAACGCTTCCATGACTCGAGCCGGGACAACAAGAAAATTCATGTAGTAATACCAAGCGGCAAAAAGCAGAGGCGCAAAGAGGGAGCGTGGCTGAGGGTGGCTTCGTCTGGGCCCTTCTGATGCCCTCCCGCGCCAATCCCCCACACCGGACTGTGGCTCAGTCGTCGACTTTCAGCTGGCATTGTCCATCGTCGCCCGCATCGACAACCAGAACGAGCCTAGACTTCATGTACAAGCCGAAAATCCACCCCCGGACGGTGCTGTGCTTGCGTTGCTTGTTCGCCTCTGTTGCGAGCTTCCCGGAAACCGGTAGCGAAAGGGACAGAGAGAAAACTCTGTTTCGCTGATAAGCCTCCCCTCGTGGCGCTGTCGTTCCACATGGCAGGTCAGAGGTATCCTCCCGGCGATAGACACGACGACACATCAGCAGTGGCGCCAAGGCATCATCATCCCGCCTGCTCCGTAGCCAACGGCAGAGGCCCAAGCTCCATGCGTCGTCTTACGATCCCATGTCTGTGCTTTGATTTCGGACGTGATGCAGTGCGCACAAGGTGTGCAGCGCAGCAGGTGAGAAGGAATGGATGGAATGGAATCGCAGCTTGTTCCATGGGCTCGAAACAGGTCGCCGACATGGACCGAACAGCGAGCACAACACTAGCATTCCCTGCGCTCCCATTGCATTGCCGCTGACTGTGCCCGCCAGCTAGTGATAGTCCCCCCATCTCACTCTATCCCAAAATACCTCTCCCTCGTTGATCCCCTTTCCGTGATGTCCTGCCCTGCCTCGTTGACAGCATGTCCCCTGTCTCGCTCTCGCAACATTATACTGTGCTTGTATATGGCCCCTCCGCCCCCCTCACCGCGGGCTGACCCGGGGGGGGGGCCATCGGCAATAACCTCATCGGAACCACCTGAATCTGTGTGACCGTAAAAATATTCCCCGGCGCGAAACGGAGCCGAGCATGTAAAACGTCCCACACTTGGCCGGGATCCGTTACCCTCGGCCGTTGCAAAAGTAGCGTCCGCCATTGGTCATGGGGACGTCGCCCGTGAGAAACGGCAACACGTGCCGGGGTTGCATTCCAGTCGGCATGAGTTGAACGTAAAAGCATTCACTGACTGGTTTTCCCTATGACCACCGCATCGTGTGCATCTTTCGGTGGTCCATATTTCGCTGCAATTCCCACGTCAGGTAGCCACGGCGTTGCATTCATGACGTTATCCATGTATCCCGCACGCCTCGCATCCATCATGTGCTCCTGTCAAATATTTCCCTCGTTGTTCCAGAAATGCAGGGCCAACCACCCTATACCATGTGTGCATGTGTGCATGTGTGTGTGCCTGTGCTCCCCACACAGCCATCACCAGATGCCGTCCTGTCCTCTCCCCCGGATTTTCTATGCCCCCGCCGCCTGCACACTAAACACAATGGCCACGGCGAAGGGAAGCCACTCTCGGCCAGACAAGTCCCCAATCCGGTGTCGGGCTCGGCATCCACCCGAATACAACGGTGAAGCCTGCCCAAGGGCCTGCCAGGGCTCTAATTGAGCTTCATCGACACGCAGGCACAGGCCCCTCGCTAGAGACGGCGCTAACCATGTATAACTGCGGCCTTATCATGCCATGTCCTATGCCAGTGAGATGTTGCAATGACGGGTCTATCTGTTGCCGATTTATAATGCAGAATACAGAATACAGAAAGTAAATGTCATGATACAGCCTCGATTCGCCTATTGCACAAAACGCCATCCACAGCCATGGCCAAACCATACACTGCAGCCAAGTTGCAGCCTCTGCTCCACCGCGACCATTCTCTCGCCATCCCCTCTCCATCCCCCTCTCCATCCCCCTCTTATCCAAGCCCTGTAGCAGCGTCGTAATCCTCAACTCGCCCTGCGTATCACGTCCAGCCTGGCCCGCCTGTCAAAAGCCCGCCCATCCCGGCTCGCCCCAGAGCACTCCAGCTCCCGCCGCCAAGTCCCGAGAAGCTGCACATAGCACGCTGCTGCACAGCCTTGCTTTTTTTTTTCTGCTTTCTTTTCGCCATTGCCGGGAGGGGGGAGCTAAAAGCCTACATGCCTCTTCCCCATCATGATTTGCCTCGTCTCACAGCATCATCCTTGAGCGACTGGACAGATTTGGCGCCGCCGTTTTGCGATCGTCGCTGCCCGTTTTCCCGCTTTCGGTTATCCGCGCAGCCCGTTTAGTGACGCCTGTGTGTGTCTGCAACAACAACACCACCACCACCACCACCACCGCCATCATCCTCATCACCACTACCACCATCACCACCACCACCACCACCAGCACCCCCAACATAAGCACCACCACCACCACCTCCACCATCACCTTCACCATATACAACTCCACCAGCC
>NAGG01000666.1:0-32750 GCA_003031705.1 Calonectria naviculata
TGCTAACTTTTTTCTTTCTTTTTTTTCCCTCACTCGTCCACTCGGCCGCCCGATCGGTGCTCTGTCTTTCGCGCTTGTGCTTGCCGATGGGTGACCCTTGATGACCCTTGGCGGACCCTTGACCCTCAAATTCGGGGCTGTGGATACTATTTCCGTCCCAAGAGCCACTCAGACGGCTCAGCTGATGGCCTTCTTTTAGGTCTCTTGGCCTTGAAAAACCCGGCCTGGGGTCCTCGACGGGGGCGAGGGCTAGGGCGAGGTCATGTCGCTCCACTGGCCTTCAACACGGCAGTGGACACATCCGCCCGTACTGTCCAGTCAGCGACAACCTCTCATCGTCCCTTCTCCAGATTAGACACTACTGCGGTAGAGCTCGTCTCATTCTGCACCAAGCGTATCTCGGTACGGCTAAAGACGAGGCCTGGGGGTTGGCAAGGCCCATGAGCCCTTTATCCGTTTGAACAGACAATACGATGCGATGTGTCCAGGCCTACGTGTTAAGCGCCGAGCTCGGTGATGTTGTAAAAATGCATCTTCTGCATTGCCCCTATGTAGGAGCACAATGCCCTTTTCGGCCATGTGCCCACTGGACCGAAGCTTCCTCTGGGCAATTCGGTATCCCTAGCAGGGGAGGTTTTCTGTCCTGTCGTCGGCACGGAACGCCAAGGTGCCTAATTCGTGCCGGGGGCTTCTGTTCTTGACTCTTGTTGCCGGGGTTGCCCATTCTCATTCTCGGGGGCGCCTTCTCGGTGCCTCCTTTTGGGTGGCTGTCTAGTCGGGGGTCTCCTTCCTCCCAACGTCCCAGGTGTGCGTCACTCAGTGCAGCGGGTGCAGCGCTGTGGCCAATGGATTTGCGTCTGGGCTGCATCGGGTGGTTGGAGGACGTCACTGGTCTCCAGTCACCCTCTTCATGCCTTTTTTTCCCTTTCATTCAAACACTGTAGCCACTGCGCTACCAGGTACCCATACGAAGTACCTCCTCGTGTACCGCGTTAGGTACTCGCCTCTTCATCCACCTCGTCATCATCATCATGCTCCTCGATCAGCCTTCAGCAGTCTGGTCTCGCGTCTGCCTGCATGAAACTCAAGGCATGACTCCCACCTTCACACACGTAGCCTTCAGAAATTAGCCGCCCCCTGGGCAATCTCCCTGCCTGCACCTTCCAGGTCATCCGCGTCTCTTGTCAACACAACATGGCTTAGCATGGCATAACAAACGTCAACAATCATCAACAACAACAGCAAAAACACGGTACTGGAGGCACGGCTCACATGTACACAGTCGCATCATGTTGTCGTCTCAGTCGAACCCGCCCTGGGCGCTCCGTGCCGGGCTTTTTTCTTGGTTGGGCTGATGGGGCGAAATGAAGGAAGGGGTGGCTACACTAGTCTCCCAGGCGTGCTTCCAGAAACCCTTCGCCCCATCTACCACATGTACAAGACGCACGACAAGAGGGGAGGGAAGAAAAAAAAAGGTACTGGCAGTCAGTCTTGCCTGTGACTCTATGTGCTCCACAGGGATTACACGCCGTCGATCAGTTCTGGCCGTTCCCAAGGGCGAACGGGCAAGCAAGACATGGGCCGGAAAGGACATCTTCTACTACTGTGGGTCAGGGTTCTTTGACTGACCGGCCCTTGGACGAATGCAATTTATGGAATCCAAGTCCTAGTCGACAGCACTCCCAGCGCTGCGCGGACCACCCAGACCACCCAGGCCCGATAGCTCCAGATCAGCTGCACGAGAGCACACTGACAAAGAAAATGCCACAGCCCCAGGTGTTTTGCCCTCGTGTCAAATACCGCCCCAAACGGCCGCCATAATTAGACCAGAATGCGACAAAATGCCACCCGCACCTGCGAGCACCCAAATACAGTATTAGGAATAAACCCTTTGACAACCAGAAGAATAATCTATTGTTTTTGGTGTTTGACACATGATGGCCATCAGTTGAGGCTGGGTTAGCCAGTGCCATTCAATCGCCTTCACCAACAAAGTCACACATGGGAAACCTCCCTTTCTGCTTAAGCCTAACTTGACACCTCTCGCCATCTCTCGTCAGTTGTGCCACCCTAGAGAGAAGAAGCGCGCAGAGAAATGCCTCAGGTCCCACAAACGCTGGCTTGCGACTGGACAGATACCGTTGGAGTCGGTACAGACAGGTTCTAGGCATGCACCAACAAACCCCTTTACGCACTTCACGCGACTTAACCCACCGCTCCCGCCTTGACGGCCTGCACCAGCAAGGCGCGGCTGCGCGGTTTGCGTGAAGTTACATAGTACATTTCCGTCCCCCCCTCCCACCACCCCAGTCTGCTCACCGCTGCTCTCGTCGCACGCACCAGCGGTTGGTCTCCCATCCAAACAGCGCCTCTCCTGACTACTACCCCCCCAAGCCCTGTCATGGGAGATTGGGGTCCGCTAGGAGAAGAAGTGCTAGATTACGGCCCAATGGCGCCGCCCCCCCAGGAGATTTGATTTATCAACCACACTGCCTCATCGTCTCATCCTAATTGAATTTCAGGATGGGCGAGCGAAATACACGTTAAATGAATGGTAGTTTAACTCTGTCCATCTTCGCCCCGACCACCCCTACCGCCCCAGTGAAAATTGTGTAGAATAGCGGCTCAGCACCAAGTGAGGCTTACCGTGCAGTGGATCATAAAACACATATGCAACATGGCGCCTAGAATCCCGTCCCCAACGTGGCGATCATTGTTAACAACATGCGTACGAATACGGATACCTCCGGTCCAGTTCCTCGGGCTTGGATGGGAGATGAAGAATTGCGACTCTGCGGCGACGAACCCTCTCGATACACCAGCCCCCTCAACATCAAGCGCTAACCAGGTTCCGCCTGCATGCCCCCATTAAATTAGAGCCGCCAGGGCTTTGGGCAGGCTGTTGCCGATCTGGTGGTTCTGCCTGCAACGGCTAACATGGACAAGACACTGTGCTTTTTTTTCCAACAATGCAAACTTAACACGTGGGTTCGCATCTTGTGGTTTTTTTTTTAATTATTATTTTCTTTTCCACAGACCGGTATCAAGCATTATGACGTCCGCCCGTATATCATGAAAGAACAATAAACAAAGCAAAATTACAGCAAGCCACCGATTAATGTGCGGTTGTGAACTCGAGTCAAGGATAGGGACTTGGTTTGGTGTGTGTTCAGGGCAAAGCCAACTGTCAGGCTAGGTCCAAGGGTCGAAGTCCAGCTACCCGAGGGCCCGATTCCTTCCCGTGCAACAGCCAATGAAAGCCATACAATTGACAACTAACTGTCTCCAGGACCCATAGTCGAATACGTCTACACCCATTCCCCTTTAAAGGCACCCTTCGAGCGTGGGGTAAACTGCAAGGAAATTGGACCAGGGCTGTTATTTTCAAATCTGAGAATAGTCGCGTATAATTCTGCCTCTTATACCATGCAATGTCAATAACGACTTATTTGCGGCACTCATCTGGCAACTATATGGGTACCGCCGTTCCCAGGGCCAGGGTATCAAAAGACACAGGTTGTTGATAACAAGGCGTTGGCTAAATTGAGCGCAAGGGCTTGGGACCCTAACAGCTGGGAACTCCGTTGCGTGGACTAGTTAACAGGTAATATTGAGGCTGGTGGTTACCGTCGGCCAAGTCAGCGTGTAGACCCTTCCCGCAACGGCCATCGGTTTGTTCGGATGATGTGGGGTTCGGATCTCCCAGAACCATGAGCTAGAGTACCGAGCGCACGATCCAAAGAAACCCCAGAGACGAACGACTTGGAAAATGAACGCCACGCCTCCCAGTACTAAACCTGACCGCTGAGGTACACAAGACTGAGAGAACGACAAGGTGAAGTTCGATGACAAGCCCTAGCTTGACCGGGAGGCAAATGGGGATAGAGCCACTCGTTTTATTCGTCCATGGTTGGCGCCAGTCTCCAACTGCTAAAGATCTAGTGGTTATTACATGCATGTCGTGCGGTCTTTAGCAGTGGAGCAACAGCCATCCAATCCTCACCGCAAGAAAGGTTTGCTTACTCGCGTGACATGGCAAGACATTACCGACGTCGTCACTACTCTGGGCCAATAAGACACGTCTGGAGCTCATCTAAGAGTACCGCGTTCGTCGACCTGGGTGACAACGCACCCGATGAGTGGCGTCTTTGGGAAGGGGGGCTTTGAGTGGTGGCCGAACTACAGGCTCGACCGCTGGCTACTTTTGTGCTGGTCTTCGTTTTCATTGACGAACCCGTCTTAAACAAGTTAGGTCACGATTCGGCGCTGTCGCGGTCGCATAGGTTACCCCTCCATCTCAGCCCCCCCGAGCGTTTAGGTTGCATGCTGCCCTGCGATGCGGCCACCTTCATCACTGCGAGAAACCCAACGGGGCGGACGATTTTTTTTTTTCTTTTCCCGTCACCGGCCCTGATCGACGGCTGTTGATTGGGCTGGGTGGGCGCTTGGCTCGAGGTTGGAGTGACCATTGCAGTTTGTGCTCCGATCTCCAACCCATTAGTCCAGTTATGTGCGGATACTCTGCTCCTCTTTGCGTGACTACAGCCCTTGTCCGGTTGCAGGAGGCGCCCGCAAACCACCACCGAAGTAATCGATGAGTACGTAAGCAGCCGCACGTCTCCACAGGTCGAGACATCACCAAATGTCCGCTGGTTGGCGGCTGTCAGCTGCTCGCCCATGTGAGGTTGCACTTTGGTTTATTGCACAAGCGGTGAGGGTTGGAGACAAATACGTCTAGTTGCACGCAGCGGTGGAGATGTACTGGATGAAGCGAGTGTAGTGACTGTACTGTACCATCGGCTGGTTGTGGTTAAGCAATTGTCGATTGGAAGACACGGGGGTGGGGTTCGATCTGTTGGCATTGTTACCATGCCTAGAATCATTTACCGGACAGCGATGCGAGAATCAAGTGATTGTAGACTGCCCACGACAACGTCACAGAACACACACACACGAACTCAACATACACACGAAAACATGCTTGAATTTACAACTACACTGTTGGCGGTGCACACAATGAAATCCCAGGAACCATGCTCAGATCAACGTCGATGCTACCCTAGACCGCACCGGCGGCATTTCCTCGAGACCCGAGTGGCCATGGTCATGGCTTCCCACCCAAAGGAGGTGGTGACTGATGAGGTAGTCGCTGGTCGAAGGCACCAGTGTGTACCAAAGCGGCGAGCGTTGCAGCGGATGGAGGAGGACAGGGGCAAACCGGCGTCAGCATCATCGGGTCCAGGAAACCACGGGCCCAGCTGACTGGCTGACTGGCCATGGCGCCGACGTCTTGTCGTCACCCGTGACTGGGCTGCGGGCAATCTGGGCCATGAGATGTGACAGTGGATGCATGTGCCCTCATGGGCGCGTAGTTATGCTGTCAAGTCTCCGCATCTGCGGACAACCGGACGGACTGGGATGATTGCAAATGGCAGCCATGATTCAGGAATCGCAGATGGTCGATGATGTGTGTGTGAACTTGTACTGACCCGAGACTCTCCCAAGTTACTCGCATACGTTTGAATGTCACGGTTCCATCTGGCCCAGGACGGCCCCCAGGTTCCCGGCGGACCGGGCGCCGGCGGCATGGCCGGGGGGGGGCACTTGTCACGCAGTAAGTCACCCGGGGACACGGGATAGTCATGACAGTCAACTACTGTCTACAAGCCTCAACTACGGATTTGGCTCAGCGCCAAGCCGTGTTGGCTTCCTGGCTATCCGTGCGTACCACAATCACGGTGCGAGCTTAGCTGAGATGAGGTAAAGTGCTCGGGTGTGTCAGGTCTAGGAGGAAAATCACGTTACGAGAAAAGGGCTGATCAGAAGGGCAAAAGGAGAGTCAGTCCACTGCAGGTCAAAGATCAATAGCATTTCGAGGGGCTGCCACACCACTCGGAAGAGGATTGGGCGGAAGCTAGCTTGGCCCAATTGCGGGTATGCTCGTGGCTAAGATGCCATGGATTTTTTTTTTTTTCCCTCTCGTTTCGCCATGCTCGGTTGATCGATGTTGGCTCTCACGGTGTCATTGCAAGGCGATTTGCCCTCACGCACGCTCGGTCCCCCCGCAACCGACTCCGTTCCTACTGTATCTCTGACCGGGCCAGAACATGAGGTGCACTACTCATGACAGGACGACCAGGGCCACCCTCTCTGCTGGACAGCCATCCGATATGATGGGTAAGCCACGGGGAGCCCCCGGCGTCATCATGCATTCTTGTGCGAATCCGCAGAGGACCAGAGGGTTCCGCCACTGACACTCAGGCGTGTTTCCTTCCGTGTCGCGGATTCATCCCACCCAGCCCGACGCCTCGCCTGCTCGATTGAGGCCCGGCATCCTGATCAGCTCCGTATGCCGTCCTTTCGCGTCGGCGTGTTTCCAGATCATCGCCCCCTCATGACGACGGTGCGTCAGTTCACTACCCAATTTTGACTCATCGACACGCCCCCAAGGTGCTGGAGGTGGCAGCCATGCCGCACATCACCAGTCCACCGGCTCATCCGCCTTAATGCCCTTGCGTTTGAGGTACAGGGCCATCACCGTGCTCCCCTCCCGATGGATAGACCCTGGACCCGACAGCGCCGCCAAGTTTTTTTTTCTCTTCTCTCTGCATCTAACATGACTTGGACCCCTCACCGGAACGCCAGCCCCGATCTGGATCATTGACGAGCCAACCATGTGTACATTCGGCAGTCATAGAGGCACACAATTGACGGCGATTTGAATTCGCCTGCCGCGTGGTATGTCGGTCAGGGTCCGAAACGACCGAGACAGGCAAACAGTGAAGTCGCATGTCGTGTATCCCTCTACAAGATTTTTGGATACCTGTCCAGTCCCCCCGACGTCCTTTCTGCGTCGTGGATTGACGCAAAACTCATCAAGCGATGATTATTTAAAACCACGGATCATTAAGCTGATGCCTATGCTCCTACGCCAGGCTGCTTACCGGACTCATTATTACAACTCCATGCAGAGTAGCCCGTGACCCCAGCACTTGGCTCCATTGTCGCATGTCCATCATGAATAACTAGATTCAGAGACCCTGGTCGAGTAAGTGATGACGACGCTCGGCAACAAGTGATTGCGGAGGTCCTTCAATTACTCAACTCGATGTAGACAATTTGCATGGGGCTCACGAGAAGGAGCATATCGTTTTGCGTCTTTCTATACGAGGCTGAGCTTTGGCCTTCATCCAAGTTCCTTTCCCACCACGAAGTTTGTCAAGTACGTTGAACTCATTCATTGACCATGAAAAAAAAGGTTTCAAGGGTAATTCGGCATGGCAAATTACTTGCATAACCCCCCCAAAAAGACGATGGATTTGTAATGGTTTCATCCTGTTCACGGGATACTAATTCCGGACACGGATGATTCACAATCAAGATATCAACTCCCAGCCTCACATAGACCGGACAAGGGGTACATGTTTCCCAGCCACGACGAATTTCACAACTCAAAACAACCTACTGGCTTGCTCATAATGATGCATCGCAGAAAAAATGCCGAAGACCAAAAACTTAGACAGGGACCTTGTCGGCGTAATGCTTGAAGGCTCGCTGGAACTTCGGCAAGGTAAGTCACTACAGAGTTGGCTGTTCCTCAACCCCCCACAAGTATATGGTGGCATCCGAATCTCGGACGCAGGACGTTCGCAGTCGCAGATCCAGATGGTGGAGGAGCCATCGCCCACGGCAGCTCACGGGAGAAGAGGGGAGAGAGAGGACCCATTCCCGTCCGTGATGTTCACTTCCCCTGCGTAGGATGGACGGCCGGACTGGGCCACCGAGTCGATGCCGCGTGGCAGGCCTCTGTTCGGACGGGTGCTGCGCGCTCTGTCGCCCGAGTTCGACTGAGGTCGAGATGACGATCAAAACAGCCAATCTCAAGACCCCTACTTTGGGGGGATCCGCTTCTGCATCCTTCTGCGACCCTTTTCGTTCCAGACCGAGGGGTTAAAAGAGAAGAGCTGTGGCAGCATCTGTTTCTCATCATGCCTTTCCCCGCCTACATCGGACGCAGGAAGCGCGTCATCGGTGAGCGGGACCCTCTTTGTTCTGGCCTCTTTTTTTTTCTTTTTCTTTTTTTTTTCTTCTTCGGTCTTCATGAGAGAGGGGAAGGGGCCACTCGTGTCTCTTCCAATACTCTGCAGAAGAATCATGTGCATGCGTGCTGGGAGGATGCTCATGGCCCACCGAGCCAAGCCAAGTCGAGCATTTTCCCCCTGCAACTGGTGCTCAGCGGCGGCAGAGCAGAGACAAGCCCCTCACTCCAGTCGTTACCCCTCGGGACCAGCCCTGTCAAATCTTGTTTTTTCTTTTTCTTCTCCTCTTGCCTTAGTCCCAACTTAGGCCTAGGCCCCGGAGCTATTTTTCTTTGCGTGAAATAAAAAAAGAGCCCGCCGCATCAAACGTGCAGCAGCCTTTTGTCATCTGGGGGCTCCGCAGAGGGGCACAGTAGAAGAACCGAAAAAAAAAGAGAGGCCCGTTTGGCAAGGCGCCAGAACCCTTTTGTCGAACGACAGACCCCTGGCCCTGAGAGGGGGGCGCGGTGTTGCCGGGTCATGGCTATTGGAGAGAGGAAGAGGGACTAAACCGTCACCGGTAGTGAAACCCAAGCTGCATACTCGCCCTATCACACGTTTTGCAAAAACGACGTCGCGAGAGGGGACCACGAGGGATAAAAGACAGAGGCACAGAAAGAGAGAGAGAGAGAGGGAGTAAACGCCTGCTCCGTGCCGCCAAGCAGGGCCCCCACGTTACCGTCGGGCCTCTCCTTGTCTGGCATGGCAATGCCCATCCATCGGGCCTCGCTTGTACCCTTGTTTCCTCTCTCTTCTCCCAACCCGTCCTGCGTCTCTTCGGCAATCGTCTGCTCGCGTTACGGGCGGTTAGCATGATTGGTCTTTTTCGATGAACAAAGCTCCCAAAAATGCCGACCTTGATCCATCGTCAACCGTCATGATGCCGAGGAAACGGGTCCAGCCCCCTTCTTATTACCTTTGTTGTTCACGCGGACCCTCGCAGGGGGACACAGATTGACTTCGCACGCCCCAAGAGGGTGGAACAGGTTTTGTAATATCTCAACACTTTGGTATTCCGAATTGGTCTTGTTCATTTTGAGTAGTGGCTCCCTCCAACTCGACTGGATGGCTACTCCTCATCCAAGTCAATGTCCACATTCTCTCTTCTCTCTCTCTCTCTCTCTCTCTCTCCCTAAGTGTATTCACGACTCCCAACGCCTTTAGTTCCTCCCCTCCCTCGTGTCGAATTCCCTCGTCCATTCGAGCTTCCCGACAACAAAAAAATCCATCCTTAATAAGTTGCACGTCTCGACGTCACCCGTAGTAACCTTGATGATGGCCGACGCATAGCAGTGGTGTAGTATACAGCAAAAATCCAAACGCACTTCCCTGGCATTAGTCCCTTTGGAACATCGCAGGATAAAAAAAAAGAATAGAACCAAAGGGCAGCATGAGACAAGCCTGCGAGCATGTCTATTCTGTCATGACATACTGTACGGGACAATAGCCTTGTCAATGATGGGTTGTTGACGCGACATCCTCTCGCTCTCAAGGCCCCATTGTGATCTATATGCCGTTTCCTTGTCGACGGCGGTGTCAAAGGCCTTTCTGCACTCGGGCGGCAGCAGGTCCTTGATGTCGTCCGACACAGCGCTCAGCCCGCTAAACGAGGCCAGGAAGTCGGCGGACTCGGCCTGCTCATCCTTTGCCGAGATGACGCCAAGCTCTGAGGACTCGAAGTACGTGTCGGCCACAAAAAAGTTGCGTGCCATCTTGGGCGGGATTGGAGGGAACACGGTGCTGCCCTTGGTTTCTGCCTCATCCTCGGGGGCTACCTGCTCAATGCGGGCTCGCGTCGGCTGCATCGTGGCAGGGTACTGCATCACATTTGTGTGGATGTCGTACACGCCGGCATTGTTGAGCTTCCTTATGGCATTGATACCAGCGTTGAATGTGCTACGTGCCGATTGTTAGTCATTTTTCAAGATGTTTGCGTTGAAAAAAAAAAAAAAAAAGAGTTCCGGTTCACATACCTAGCTTCTCGTGCATGTTCCAGCATCCAATTCACGTCGTTGACGTTCACCTTGCGCTTCTTGGACTCGACTTTGCCGTTGGGGACAGGAACCGACGGCACATTTGTGTGATAGACGGCACTGGCACCGTGCCAGGCGACGTATTGGTTCTTGTTGTAGGGTTCTCCCGGGACGAAGTGGTCGTCGGGATCGGCAAGCTGGCCCTCCACAAGGCCATCGGCGCGAGCTTGCGAAACGCTGTAGTCGTCGATGATACGTTTGCCACCGACTATGATTCGAGCGCCAAACTCCCGGAACACGGAACGGGCAGTGACGATACCTATCGAACGGCCCTTGTAGGAGTGAGGGATGATTTCTCGGTCAATCATGTCGCGCTTCTCATCATCGTCCACAATGATCTTGTAGAGCTTGCGGTGCTTGGTGAAGAAGAGATAGCTGTCTCTGAAGCCGACACATCGCGCAGGCTCCGTGGAAAGCATGTAGAGGCGCTCACCGCGACCCGTAACTGTGAATGTACGACAGCGGTAGTCGCGACCGCCCTGAAGGTTGCCCAGCTTGTCCACCTTGGTCTCGCCCTCTGGGTCCTCGGGAAGGACGCATTCGTCATTGGCGATCTCGGCGACAGTGCCCTCGGCGTCAATGACCTGCTCGGCCTTAGGAGCTGCTGGGCCTCCCTTGCGACCTCCGCGCCCCCTCCATCCACCACGACCGCGGCGTCGCGGAGTGTCGGCATCGCGCTCGGGGACCGTCACCATGTTGTCCCAGTCCGGAGGCCGGTTCTTGGGCGGGCGACCGAGCCTCTTCCTCCGGACCACTGGCTGGGGCGGCGGTGTGGGTTCCTTCACAGACTCCTCGTCCTCCTTGTCTGCGGGCTCTTCGTCGTCGTCGTCGCCCGACTCCTCTTTGGGCTGGTGGTCGGCGTCGTCGTCGTCATCCGGGTCGGGAGGCGCCTCCTTGTCGTTGGAGGCGCCCCCGGCGTCGGGCATGGGCTCGTCCTCGACATCGGCGAAGCCCTTGGGCGTGCTCTCTGTAGATTTGGAACTGCGCGTCAGCCTCAGGCGAATCTTCTGGCGCGGCGCCATTGTTGACAGCGATGGCACGCGGCGATGGGTAGAAAAGTAGACGTGGACGTGGGGAAGGAAGCACGGGGAAAAAAAAGTAGGTCGATGTCGTAGTAGGAGGAGCGAAGTGGACAAGGCGAGATGGAGACGACGATGGAGACGGGGGAAAGTCAACTCAGCAGCACTACTCACCTAGAGCAGCCGCAGCCCGCTTTGCGGCAGCGCGGCCAGATCGTCGGCCTGCCATGATACGCAGTTTGTCTATGATACGCGATGGCTAGTCCGAATCAGTGCGTGTGCGAAAGATGGACGAGACTGTGATGCTATGAAGCTTTTTTTTTTTAACGCCTGTGATGCGGCCCTTTGAACTTCCCAGGCCTGGGCCACGGTTGAGACGCGCCTTGGTCGCATTCGCTCCTTGTGATTGGCCTCAGGCGACAGCCTCACCACAGTCACCATATGCAGCCCACACTGTAAATATAACACTGTGCACGCATCTCAGGCATCCTCTATTGGCAATTCCTCACACCAAGATAGACCTCAATCGTCTCCATAGGCAGGCATACTGCACCGTAGAAACAGCCGCTATGTTGATCAGTGAAGAGTTATTTCTTTCAATATTTGGGTCTACTCCGAGAAATGTAAATATTGTCATAGTGCCCATAGCTACTTCATTCTAACTCATGACATGATACAACACGTACTCAACCACAAACCATGGACTGAACCTCGCAATCAGAACCCCCTCCCCATCCCGTAACCATCACAGATATTCGTAAAACGTTATGTTAAGCCTGTACATGTCTTCTATAGTGTATCCCACCCCCCGTTGTTGATCTCCGCCTCTAGCTTTCGGCTGATCAGACTGGGCACCCCATGATTCAGCACAGTGCTCCTGATCATGGAATCATATCTCTTCTGGTTTAGGAACAGTTGCCGTCCATGACGCAGCTGTGGGTCAGTCTCGCCATACTTGTCAATGTATGGCGCTGGAGTAAACGACCCGGATAGTCGGAAGAGATATACAACCGAACACTTTCGCACGTTGAGGAAAACGCCAATGTTGCGCTGGCATCTGTGGTTAAATCAAAGTCAGTCACCAGCGATAATCCTCAAACTTCCAAGAAAAAAAAATCTACTTACCTGCGCATATGTTGTTGTGCACCGCCAATCTTGGTGAATTCAATGCCGTCTGGTGAAGTGTCGGCCTTCTGGCAGCACGTTCCTTGACTGCAGAAAAGGTCGCCGCAGAAAAGACAAATGACTGGGTCCGTAAGCTCCTTGCCTGTAGTAGGGCACTTTCGTCTCGTTGCTTCTTCAATGAGAGTGTCGTAGTTCTTGGGCAACCCAATCAATTCGAAGATGCCGGGGTGGCTGACCATGGCTGAATGGGGCATCTCGTCGTAGCCACCGGGCCACATGACTTGATGCTTAATCCACCCAGACACCAACGCTCCCGTGGATTGAGGCCAGCCACATGCCGCGGAATTTTCTGTTAATGCAGCACACATTTCGTCAAACGTGGGAACACGGAGGACTTCAGTAAGGCGTTCCAGTTCATCGGCGTCTGGAGAAGGCGAAATATGACTGTTGAAGTCCACGCCATACTTGACGTACAGGAAAATGACACACTTCCTGAGGAATGTCAGGGCGTATTTCTTGGCAAATGTGTACCAGCCTTCGAGGGTATCGACACCAGGCTGCTGGAATCCGCGGTTTTCCCCAAACTCTGCACCGTCGGGGAACTGGGCTGCATGGTATTCCAGGCCGCACTTGGTGACGGTCAGCGCAAAATCGGCAAAGTTGTTGATGGCAGGGTCTTGTGTTTGACGATCTGTGAGGTTACCAATCCAATGGCCAACGGGAATATTCCGACCCATGTGGTATAGAAGCTTGACAAGCTCTGCTAGATAACACAGCCGAAGAACATGCGTAATGTCCTCTTTATGGTTTGGCACAAGGCCATAGGAGCATTCTACTAAAAAGAGGAATGAGTCCTGGCTCAAGATAGGAGGGTACAGATCCAAGGGGCGCCGGGCGTACGGAGTACCAGCCCCAAAGTACCGCGACATGAAGAGCTGGCAATGCTGTCTTTCGCTGTCCTTCTTAAACTCTTCGTTGATTAAATTTTCGGCGCCTGCATGTCGCGCTCCAACCGAGATGTACGACGAGACAGTCTCTGACAGAATGCGCAGGTGCGTCAGAACATGCTCCGGAATCTTATCCAGTAGGGTCATGCCAGGCTGCACTTCTACACCTCTTTGTTGAATTTCGACTGAAGAGACTGTAAAGCCTACAGACTTGACTAGCGTATCGCTGGAGCAGAGATCGTCTGAGCTGTCAGCTTTGGAATCGAGCGTGTGTTTGGTGCGCAGTCCGTTGACGCGGAGCGTGTCTCGTAAACGGCGATAGGCCGCAATCAGCTCGCTCTTCAGCTGGCCTCCCTCTGTTGTCGTCGGCCTAGGATGAACAGGTTCTGGGGTGCTCATATCCGAAAAGGTATAGCTGGCTGGAGTATTGACGACAGATGCGTGGGGTTCAGATGAGCTTTCTCGTCCCCATGCCTCAACGGTCGTGTTTGTATTTAGAAGTGTCTCAACGAGACTGCCGGGAAGGCTGGGTGTAAACAAGTCGGGCAATGACGGCTCATCAACCTCCCGGGCCTTACTTCCGCCGAGCCAGTAAGCCGAGCCCATCTGCTTCTCAAGAAAGTCTTCAAATGTGCCATGGGACTGTAGATAGCTTGGGTATGACTCGTCAAGCCCCTTCCAAATGATAGGCACAAATGCGTTGCCCAACGCCTTGCAAAGCGGGCAAACGAATTCATTCTTCCTCGTGTCCTCGGGGTGATGCCTGGCAATCTGATGCGTGTGCCGTCGAACCGTCGCCTCATAATATACCTCGAAACACCTGTAGTGCATCATATGCCCGCAGCCACTTGCAACAGGGCCTGGCCTACAAATGTTGGAAGAAAAGCCCTTGCCGATAGTCTGTCGTTCTGCAAGGAATGCTTCTCCCTGAGCATTGATCTTTTCCACCATTTTTCGGTTTTCATGGGCGATTCCGAACGGTCTGACATCTTCCGCTGACCGGTCGAGACTGCAGGGTGTTTGCGAGGCTTCTCGTACAAAATCTGGGTCCTGGAGATCAGTTTGTCGAAGGATTCGGCTTTCATTGAAGAGGGCAAAGGTTCCGTAAAGGCGACGCTCATCAAGCTCCTCCTGACATAAGATGCAGGTACCAACTGGGTACTTCCAATTGTGCTTTCTGTCTTCTGTTTGCTCCATTTCCTCCTCATCTTCGTCTAGATCAGATCCCCAATCAATTGTGCCTTGGTTCTCCATGAAGCTTTTCTGCTGCTGCTGGAATTGAGCCATGACCTTGGCCTGGCGGCTCAGGGCAGCCTTCTTCCGCCTCTCACGCTCTTCCTCGGCTGAGGTGTTGGCTGGCGAGGCGGTGTTGATGCGGTCAACTGACACCCCCAGGTTGATGAAGGACGACTCAAAAGTACGGGGTCGCTTCTGTCTGAAGCGCTTGAGAACAAGGGCAATCTTGGGATGAACAGCCTTGAATTCGTCCTTGGTGGACATCATATGTAGAAGGGCCACAATGGTCCTAGAGTTGGGAGCCTCGGGCATGAAGTTGCTGCGTCCCCACCGAGTGAGAGAGATATAGACAAATGACTTGAGGGACTCCTCAGTGATGTCATTTTCGTCCGTCTTGTCCTCGAGAATGGCGATTAACATAAGATGCAGGACAACCTGCAGGAAGGTCTCAAGTCTCGTAAACGGCACCGAGGGCGTAAATTTGTGTGCCACAAGGGGATACAGCAGCGAGTAGTATATCACCTGAGAGAACATGCCCGTGCTCGTAAATGCGCCGATATTCTCGAATAGGCCTGACAGAACTGGTCGAGGCTTAGGTTCGTACACAATTTCTTCTGCAGTCTTGCCCGTCTTCTTTGCCATCTTCTTTCGATATGCGATTTCTGATTCTTCCCTTTGGTTTTTGTTATAATGCGCAATATAAGGGTCGATTTCCTCGATGAACTCGGGGCGTAGCTCAAAGGTACCAACATCTGAAACTCCCTCCGGAGGCTTGAAAGTCGCCATCTCGTCCAGAACGCGGTGGAAGTCCTCCTGCTCTTGGTACTTTTCGGGGAGTTTGTTGCAAATTTCGTTGAACGAGAGAGGCTTGAAACACAATACATGAGTAATGTCACGGCGCATGGCTAGTAGCCTCGAGTTTGGCTCATCTTCGGAGGGAATTAGAGAGGTTCGGTCGCTCAAAAGCACAATTAGGAGATGAATCATGTCTTCAACAACATCGAGGTGCTGGCCGTCATCTTGAGCCTCGGACTTGAGCTCGAAAAGACCCTTAACCCAGCTCTCCATTCCAAAGCGATCGACGATGGAGGCAAGCACTCGGCTGGGGTCGCAGATGACTAGGGCTGTCTGGAGAAGAAAAATGTCTCGGTGATGAGATACGTCTCGTTGACCAACCCCACGATACGTGCTAGCTTGGTGTCTAAGACTTATGCCGTTGCGAACCCACATATTTGCCTTGATCTGGGCGAGCCAGGCGCACACTCGCAAGGGGAAGTCAAATGCGGCTATAAGATAATCTTCTGCACTGTAGTCCTTCCTCGGCACCTGTGGGCGCCCCATGAGTCTTGGTCTGGCCTTGAGCTCCTGGAGTGTGAAGCTCATTAGCTGTCTTATAGTAGAGGCAGGCAAAGACCTTCCACATTCGATAAGCCATGACAGGGTGTAGTGCAACGCATGGTGGAAGCTGATGGCGTCTTTTTCGACCACAAACTTGACTACGTCGTATGTCGTTGACTCGAGATCAAATTCAAAGTCGCTGAGTGTCTTGAACCTGACCTCGTCTTTGATTTCCGCTTGCTTGAACCTGTGACGTTCAGCTCCAATAGAGTTCAATATCACCGTCTTTGCAGTAAATCGAATAGCTCGCTGGAGGTACTGAATTTCATCAGGAGGGCAGTTTCTGAATGCTTCAGCGAGGTTTCGAGCCTGTAAATTGATCTGGCGCGTAACAAGCGAGGCCGTGATCCATGAATCAGCCTCATACTCTACATGCTCGACGACGGCGCGGACGTTGGGGCCAATGCACTGGTGCAACTTGACCAAATCTAGGAACTGCATGAGGTACCGAGGCTCGTATCTGACCCGTTCCTGGACATGAGGCGCCCCGAAGAGATACTTCAAATCTTGATAGAAGTGGTACATCCGACGGTTTGTGACTGATCCACTTTCGAATGCAAGAACTGCATCCGGGGAGACATCCCAAGGGTGACCAACTTGGCGAGTAGTCAGGAATGTGTATAGAATTGCCAACAAGCTGGTCATGAAGTTTCCTCGCTCGACAACTTCTGCGGTAATAGAAGGCGTCGTCAGCATTTGGAGAGAGAGGTTGATTATGGAGTGATCTGGCTCTCGATCTCCAACTAGATATAGCTGCGCCAGAATGGTGTAGAGGCTGGCAAATCTGAGGGCCAGCACTCGCTTGAATTCGGGTATCTGAACGACAGTGGAAATGTAGAGCGCCCGAAGATCATTCCTGACTTTCTTCCACATCCTCAAGTCAAACAGAAGCAGCCAGTCGAGTCGGACGCGCCGGAATACATCCTCGGCAGGGGGGACGTTCTCGCGCTGGGTATAGACTGCTGGAGTCTCGATCCAATAGCGCCCAGGCCGTGGGGTCATCTTCTCGGTCTTTCCCGGGGTTTTGGGTATGTCAGCATTTGCCTTGGCATAAATCGAGGGTGCAACCAAGGGCTCAGTAGTATCCTCTGAGTCGGATGGCGTTGCCTCTCTATCTCGAGCCGCTGTTCGCGTAGCCGCGGTTGCAGGCGCCGCAGGGGCTGCAGTCGTTGCTGGCGGAGGGGGCGGAGGGGGCGGATACCCTGCCATCGTGGCCTCGTCTTCTTCCAAAGCCTGGTCAGATTGGCTCCAGTTCATACCTAGATCTCCAACATCACCTCGAGCGTCCACCATCATGACATCATCATCTTCGTCGTCATCTCCATCCTCGTCCCCTCCCGCAACAGAACTCGATGGGGAATGGTTACCCTGTCCATCCATGTCCGCGTCGTCGTCATCCTCATCCTCGTCAGAGTCAGAGTCTATCTGGATCTCTAGCCCAGTCGCATTCCCGGCTGCGGCTTGCAGGGCAAGAATGAAACGAGTGTTCATACCGTCGTACCGCCGACGGGACTCGACTAGCTGATCGTCCTCCTCTTCATCGTCAATCAAGCCTAGTGTATGAGTAGCCGCGCTGCCCTGGCGCCACGGCTTCATGACTTCCTCACAAACGGTACGACGCAGGATGTGGCTGTCGTGTCCAACGGTGCACCCGGAGATGTCGCTCAGCCATTCGACTAGTGTCCCGCACATTTGCTCGCGGAATGTGTCCCTAGCAGATCTAATAGTGACGGTTACTCGGATGGCCTCCATAATTGTTGCCATATGGAGCAGTCTGTCAACATCTGACATGTATGTCAGAATGCTTCGTCCGATGGCATCGGTCTCCCAGGCATTGTCAGCGGCGGAACGACGGCTCTTGCGACAAGCACGAGCAACCTGATCCTGAACTTCCTGGACCGTGTGCTTCTCATCATTCCACAGAATTAGGGCAAAGTCGTTGCAAGGTTCGGCGTCAGGACCGTAGTAATGGGATGAAAGCCTAGATGTCCGCTCATCTTCGAGAATCGACTCTTGCGTCTTAGCTTGGCGCAGCTGCTCGGGAGAGCACGAAATGACATCGCAGATGTAGTCAAAAACACGACCGATAGTCATCTGCAAATTTGCGACAAGATCCTCTGGCAGTCCAGCAGCCTCCTTTCCCTTGCCCTTGTCGGTGCCTGCATGCATATCAGAGTGGATCGTACAGAATAACGGCGTCCTCCAGGCTTCGTCATCCCCACAGTCACAACAACCACTATTGCCAACTGAAATTTGGATGCGAACCATGTGGCCGGTATGGTCTGTGGAGTCAAAGCATCGGCTGCAGAGACAGCAGGTTTCGTCGGTGCCGCAAGTGCGGCACATGTAGGAGGCCTCGCCAGGTTTGAAGATGTGACCGCATCGCTTGCCACGGGCTGCCTCTGTGTATTCGGCGCCTTCGACGGCACCTTGTGCATCACTAAGTTTCAACGTATCTCCAGGCTTGCCCTCCGGGAATAAAAGACGCATGTAGTCATTGTTGCCGCCAGCGAGAGACCAAAACAGGCTTCGTAGCAGCTCTTTGGAGGCTTCTTCGGTGTATCGGTAGTTGAAGCGGGCAGGCAGGTCTGCCAGAAACTGACAGAGCTGCTGCTCCTGCGTCGACATCGAGTGATCCATGCTCATCAAGGATTCATGGTAGCATTCGTTGGAATGGTAGGGTTCGGGGTAGAGTTCGGGGTTGTCTGCCTGATGGCGGCGGCGGTGATGTCGTCGAGAAGGTGGGGGATCCGCAGCGTGCTGGAGTGTCGGTGGCACTGAAGATAGCTGCAGCCACGGGCAGGTTAGCACTGACTAAGGTACGGCAACGTCCGCCCGCAACGTGCTGTGCAAAGAAATAAATTTCAAAAAAGAAAAGGGAAAAAAAGTTAAGAAGGTGATAGAGTCGATGGGCGAGCTGTTCCCAGAGGTATATGCAGCTTAAATCATCAAATCGTGGGTGGTGCTCTGTGCTGGCGAGTAAGCCCACTTACTATCCTGAGGCTGAAGGGTGTTTTGGCGTGTTGCCCCTCGGTGACGGTGTTGGTACACCCGACGTCAGATCCCCAGGCCTAAGAACTGGTGGACGTATCAAAGTCGCAATCAACGAGGCGAAATTCGCCAGAGAAAAACAATGGCTAGGAGAATTGATGAGTCAGAAGGGGGAAAACAAAATTATGCCCCCGACAGGCGGTCTTCTTATTTTTATTATTCATCCGTTGGATCTACACAGGTAAAGATGATAAATAGCGTGCGGCGGGCATTGCCACAGGTCCCCAGTGGCTGGTCCCACGGGCGGCAGGCAATCAATGCATCACGGGCGAGACTCAACGACCAAAAAGTTCCATCGAGAAGACAAAGGGAAAATGTCTGTGATCCCGCCTCTATTCTCCTAATAATTTGTACATGGATACTGGCACAGAGTCTATCCCTCGTTCTGCCCTTAACAGTGATATCGCGCGTCCTCTATTCGTCGTCCTCCTCGGCGTCCTCGAGGAACTTGTGTCGGATGTCCTTCCATTGTCGCTATAATGCCGTCAGTACTCGGGTAATTCGGTTCGGGATATGATCCTACGTACGCCTCGGTTGTAGTTGTCCCAGACCTTGTTCATGGTGTTGTTGAAGCCGCTAAAAAACGCAATCAGCATCATGTCCCGTTGGTCCGAATAGTCGAGAAGGGGATTGTCCTTACACCTCCCAGGCGAAACCGGCACCGAACACGGTGGCGAGCATGAGGAAGTTCGTTCGGAACAGGGAGCTGTGCAGCAATTCGGTTAGCAGTCAGGGTCGCGGGCGTGGCGTCTCGATCGAGGAGGGACTTGCTTGTAGAGCTGGTTGACGACGGCCTGTAACATGTGCGCGATTAGCCAATGCGGGGGAGGATTGAGAGCCAGAATGTATCTTCAGCTTACCATCTTGAACAGTGAGCGCAATTGAGCGACTTAAATGCGGCTTCGAGTGGGTGATGGACGTGAGGCCGACGATTTGAGGCTTCTGTTGCAGGATGGAGAGGGCACAGTGAGTTTGTCAGGCCAGGAAATTCGCGAAGTTCCGGGGACAGCTTTAGGTCGCACCTGATTGGTTGATTTTGCCTCGCTCACCCGAGACCCGCTTTTTTATCATGGTGCTCCGATCTTGCCATGATCAACTCTGAATATTAGTCGGATTTTTTTCCCTCTTCCTGGGAATTTTTTATTCTGATTTCAATCGTACTTCATAAGTACTATTGTTTCTTTAGCTCGATTTTTTTTCTCTGCCTTTCTCACTGCCATATGTCCTATGAATGAGAATGAACCATAATATCACAAGGCCCCTGCCATGTTTTGCAACCACCACATACAAAACTGAGAATCATGACCACATCTCCAACCAGAATGGTCAAAAATTGCTATTATTATGACTGCCTAATAGGTCTTTGTCGATTTCAAAGAAGCAAAATGTAAAGTGTCAATAGAAGCGAAATTGGTACATTTGGCCGAACAGCTTTTGTCTACTTCTTTACCTCATCAATCTCCGACTCTTTGGGCTTTTCATGGTGAGTCTTTTCTCGAGCCTTTTCCTTGGTCTTCTCCTTTACTTTGTGCATCTTTCCTCGGAATCCAATGTGCTGCTGTACGCGGGGCCCACGAATAGAACTCATGGTTCGCAAGGGTGGTCGGATGTCATCATCGCTATCGTCGATTCCGCCCTTCGGAGACGCAACCTCCTCATCTAGAGGCGAAAGCCACCTCTTATGGATGAAACCAGGCACAAATTTAGCAGCCCACTCATCCGGGACACATCTAATAGCAGCGCCCCATGGAATTGAGATGGCACCCAGGCCAATTGAGAGGCCCCATTCCTTACCGTTCAACCGAGTAATCTTGAAGGCCTCGCCGCCAACAAAGATTATGAGGACCTGACCCCCGACCATGATAATGTTGATGGCAATAAAGAAAAAGTTGTTTTGAAGGCCCTCAAAAATGTTGAGCTTATTATCAAGTCGACGATTGCTATGGAACTGGTCAGCATCTTCTGTACCCGAAACTGAAATTCGACTTACTTTATCTCGTTGAAGATTTGCAGCCAGACGAATGTGTTGAAGACGAGCGTCTTCAGCTCTTTAGTGTCATGTTCCGAGTCATCATAGCCGAAAAGCTTCTTGCCGCCAAAGTTCAGCACGAAAGTGATGGCAAGCTGGCAAATAGCTTGCCCGATAATCATTTTCGACATTCGTAGTGTAATTAGCGGGGCAGACTTTCGATCCGGCTTCCTGTCCAAAACGCTTCGGGTCGGAGGGTCAGTAGCCAGAGCCAGCGCAGCAAAGGTGTCCATGATGAGGTTGACCCAGAGCAGTTGTACGGCGTTGAGAACCGATTCTCCCTTTCCATTAGAGACGGCGGAAACAAAAGTCAATACCACCGCCGTAACGTTAACTGTGAGTTGAAACTACAATTTGTCAGTTAGGTCAAATATGCTCTCTTCAACTCAAATACTCACCTGGAGAAATTTCTTGACCGAATCATTTACCGCACGACCCCACATCATTGCCTTCACAATAGAAGCGAAGCTATCAAGTGTTAGTAAAGCATTTTATGGCAGGTTTAAAATTCGTTACACACTTGTCGTCGAGAAGGATAATAGATGAAGCCTCTTTTGCGACCTCTGTTCCAGCGATGCCCATTGAGAAGCCGATATCCGCCATTTTTAAAGCCGGTGCATCATTGGTCCCGTCACCTGTAACACTAGTCGTCTCCCCAAGTTCGTTGAGAGTGCGGACAAGAATGCGTTTATCCTCTGGGCTTGAACGAGCGAGAACCTGGAGATGCTTGACCTTTTCTTTGAGCTCGTGTTCAGGAAGTCTGCGAAATCTAGGGCCTTCCATTGCAATTCCGCCCTCATCTGGTCGGAAAATTCCACATTCGGAAGCAATGGCAGTCGCAGTCTGAATATTATCGCCAGTGACCATACGTACAACTACACCGGCTCGTCGGCAGTCCTCGAGTGCTTCGATTACGCCAGGTCTCAAGGGATCTTTGATACCGTAGATTCCAATCAGCGTCATTTTTTCGTGGACTGCATTGAATTTTGCATGGCTGGGATTCACTTCGGACACGGCTCCCTCAGGGGGCCAGCATTCAAAGTCCCGATAGGAAGAGCCAATAGTTCGAAGTGTCTGCCCAGCATAAGAACTAATAATGAGGTTGAACATTTCTCGATCTCCTGGTGTAATCAGTGTGACAGCCGGATCGCCCTGGGAAGTGTTCTCTAAAGTGTTGGTGCACTTGTCAAGGAGAATCTCCGAAGCACCCTTGACATACACCCTGTACGTTCCGTTCGCAAGCTTTGCCACGACCGCGCTGTACTTGTACTTGCTATCAAATGGAATGACTTGCACAACATCAGCTAACGATCTGATTTCCTCGACAGGCCCTGCCCCCAAGTAATCGCGGCATAGAGTCAACAGAGCCACTTCAGTTTTGGAGCCAATAAAAGTATTCTCCCCATCTTGGTTGCCCTCGAAAGCAGTAGAGTTGAGAACATTGGACTGTATCAAGAGATCCTTCACTTCAGGGCTCAAGCTGCTGCAAAAGTCGGCCTGAGGAACGTTGGGGATGGTGATGGCATCCTGGTTGATGCTTAGGCTTTCATCCATCGGCGGGTCAGTACCACCGAAGCTAGAACTTTTGCCTAGAGTTGTTGCAACAACCGTCATTTTATTCTGAGTAAGGGTCCCAGTCTTGTCCGAGCAGATTGTTGTAGCGTTGCCCATTGTCTCGCAAGCTTTGAGGACTCGGACAAGGTTGTTGTCTCGAAGCATCTTGACAGTAGCAAAGCTGAGCGCAAGAGTGACAGCCAGAGGCAAGCCCTCTGGTACAGCTACAACGACAACAGTTACAGAAACAATAAATAGCTGCATGAATTCCTGGCCCTTTTCAGACGGGGTTCCCTTGTTGTTAGGGAGGCCAGCGCAGAATTTAATGAAAAGGACAATGAAGAGCAGCAAGGCGGCACCAGCACCAAATTTAGCAATCCAATCGGCCAATACATTGAGTTTTTTCTGAAGCGGTGTGTCTTCTTGTTCAGTACGCAGGGCCATGGAAATTCGGCCGTAGCTTGAGTTGACCCCAACAGCGGTGACGAGGAATTTTCCAGTACCCTCAGTGACTTTGCTTCCAGAGATGATGAAAGGATCAAGTTTCTCAACATCTTTTGTGTCGGGCTTTTGAATCGCTCGGAATACTTCGTCCGCAGGGACCTTTTTCAAAAGGTCTGATTCACCAGTAGCCGAAGACTCATCGCACTTGACCGAGCTGCCTTCGATGAAAATGCCATCAACGGGAACAATATCACCTGTGGCAATATGCATAACATCGCCAACCAAAATGTCGAGAACAGAAATCTCCTGCGACTTCCCAGATCGGATCACGTTTACAGTTCGGTCACCAGTCTTTTTGGTCAAACGAGTGAATTGGCGTTGCATGTGCCAGTCGTTGATTGTCCCTGTGAGAACGACAATTCTGCTTAATGTCAGCGGCGATGTTTCGAGGGGTGGTGGGGATAGTAAAAGAGCAAACACAACTCACACAATAGCGACCATGATCGCAACTCCCTCAACCCACTCGACCTTAGGCTCTCCCTCTTCGTGGTCGCCCCCAAAGGTTTGGTATAATCCCAGTGCGAGAGAAATCACGGCGGCAATGGTCAAAAGAATAAGCACCTTGTCGTTGTAAGTTGTCCAGGCGATTTCAAGGATGGACTTGTTCTTTTTCTCTGGGAGGCGATTATCCCGGAACACCCTCTTGCGGTCCGCAAAAGGGCCCGTCGGGTTCAGGTCTTCCGGAGAGGGGATATGAATAGCCGCTTCGCTTTTGCTTTCAGGAACAGCGTCTCCCGCAGCGCCGTGTTTGGGTGTTCCTTTTGGCGCGACATGTTCAAATGCTACCTCGCCATCCAGAGTAGTCTCATCAACACTGAGACCAGATCTTCTATCGGTGCGTAGGCCCTTTTCCAGACCATCAAGGCCCCCAAGAGCGTAGAAGGCCTCAAGGCTCTTTGGGTTCAGCAGCTTAGACAGCTGACCAGGACTGAATGCGAATTTGTTGTTTTCAACCATGTACATGTCTTCGGTTCCCGGGTCTGGGGTTAAAGCATCTGATGTATCTGTGATACGACGCTTGAGGGGGTGGCCGTTGCCATTGTCCCTGGCAGCGGCCGTTTTGGCTTCCTGTGAAGGGTCTGGGCTCGCCATCTTGCTGTGGACGTTGTTGTGGGAGAAATGCCCCTAGAGATAGGTAGGAGGGGTGAAAACTCCAGAGTCTAACAGTAGACAAAGAACCTTTCAATAAATCATACAAAAGCAGGCGTTTTGTTAGGCTGAGTTGCCCCTGGCTAGATGTGCTCACCGCGTCCTTGTGCATGAGACCCTGCTAACGGCTGAGACGAGAGGGTGCAGCATGTATGATGCGTTGATGGGGCACGGGATGGGGCTTTTGGCGATTTTTAGACATATTCTAGGTCATTTTATTATGATGACGCGCCTGGATTGCCTATTGGTATTCCCCTAGGCAGAGTGCTATTCACTAGCTGAGCAAACATGAGGGAGGCCTGTAAGACGGATGTGACGAGGCACAGCAGTGACTGAGTTGCGATAAGTCATGCCGTGCGCCACTCGCCAGTCTTCCGACAAGCAGGGAATCACAATCAATCTCAAACTTGATTCCTCGAATCAATATTGGTCGTCTACGTAATAACGTGTGTCGTGGAGATGAGCTGTGACCTGGATCTTCATCCAGGGACGGCATCCACTTTAGGTCCTCCTCTCCAGAGCCAATGATATCCTGCCAGGATGATGCTGCCAAAATAAGCTTGTTTTCTTTCTTTGCTGGCCGTTTCTATCATGGGACCAAGTCCCATCCCCAGACACCCGCCCATGCAAGCCAGGGCTTTTGAGCGCAGCCTAGATAGCAAACAGTCTCAATTCCAAGGCACCAGTGGCTGCTTTATAGTTATTGGACACCGCATCCCTCAACAGAATTCCCTAAGGCAGAGAGAGAAGGCAGACTAATTTGCCCGAGATATTCTGCCTAGCGCTCCTTCCTAGCGTTGCATCATCCAGTTGGGAGCCCAGGCTCTGTATTGCGGTACCCTGAGGGTACTTGTGAAGCAACTCAGCCGTCTGCCCTCAGCCGATACCTGAGCAAGTAGGCCATCCACACCACCGCATCACTTCGGGGCGTACGGGGGGGAGCGAGGCACTCTACGTAATTACACCGCTTCGTCTCACCCCCGTCGGGCCACTAGTCGTCAAGATAGCTCCCACGGTTGCGCCACACATTGCTCTACGATGCAAAGCCAGCACATCAGGTTTGGCCGCCCAACCCATCGGCCCAGCCCAGCAAGTTTCAGATGTTTTCCTTTCTGCACGCACGTAGAGTGCTCGAGGCGGTTGAGCATGTTGAAGTTAAATCCCACCCAACGCATGCAAGTTTGGCAAGGCAAATAATGGGAGCCAAGTGCAAACAAGCATTTTGACGTAAGGTGTAGAGTGACAAAATCAAGGCGGACTATGAGAACAACCCGAATCAGCAAGCGGCCCGTTGCATAGGTAGGTGCTCCTGTCTGCCTTCGCTAAAAGCTGCAATCAGCCCTGGACAGTAGTGGAGTCTTGTCCAATCATAGCAAGCTGGTGACTTGCTTTGTTAGAGGATTGCCTCTTGCATGAATTATGTAGCCCACATGGCACAAAGCCATCAGCATAGGCACCTAACAAAAGTTCAATTCGCTATCTACCCCCCTACCAAGATAGAAAGAAGCTATAGTGGTTACCGTACGTAGAGTTCCGGGTGGTCCCCGGGCCCTACGACTTGGTAAAAGTTTGACCAATACATGTATATCAACAAGCAATACACATGCACTGTAACGTGCACTGTACGGGAACGCTACCTGACCACAGTCCTGTAAATGGATCAAAGTGAGGACCTCTACAACTACAAGGCTGAGAGCCAAGCTCGAATCCGCCAGCCCTCCGTTTTGTGCCCTGCCTTTCCCTGTCCTCTCGCTGGCAGGCCGCTGCGCGCGCGCTAGGACTTGTGGTCTCTTCGGTACCTGCAAGACCCACGAGTGTTGTCTGCCCTGCCCACTGCCTGCATCCATTTCTCCCACCCTCGAAATACCCCGCAGTCGCATTCGCTGTCAAAACCAAGCCGCAGTTTCGCCATGCCTTCGCAACCCTCCAATTCGGGCATCGTCACCGACGAGAACAGCGGCCAGCGCGAGATTCCCGAGTCTGTCCGCGCTGATGGCACCACTCGCAAGGCCATAAAGATTCGACCTGGCTACCGGCCCCCCGAGGATGTTGAGGTTTACAAGAACCGCACCGCCGAGTCGTTTCGGGAGCGGGGCAAAAAGGCCGGCATTCCTGGCGCTGCCGCCGTTGGAGAAGACAAGCCGGACGCTTCAGCTGCCAGCAACAAGAATGCCAAGAGGCGCGAGGCCCGTAAGAAGGCCAAGGCCGCCACCGATGGCGCTGGTGATACAGCTACACCGGCTGACCAACCTAAAGCTGACGATGTCGACCCCGAGGTTGAGCGCGAGAAGAAGGCTCGAAATCTTAAGAAGAAGTTGAAACAGGCTAAGGAGCTCAAGAATAAGAAGGACGGTGGCGAGGCTTTACTTCCCGAGCAAATCGCCAAGGTGATCAAGATCAACGAACTGATCCGAGAACTTGATGCGCTTGGTTTCGACGCCGAGGGAGAGCCAAAGCCTAAGTCAGATGATGCCTCTGCCGACGGAGATGACGAGAAGAAGTGAAACACCGGAAGCTCTTGATTGAAAGACATGGCACATTGGCAATGCAACCTTCTACTCGAATGTCCGATATTTGATCTCATGGCCTGTGAGAACAGGATCCGTCACGAATCATGCATCCAATTCGAGTATACAGTGGGAAACACCGATCTTGTCTATAGACTGAGAGGGTTTGAATGATTGCCGTCCTGGTAAACGTTTGTCTTGGGTTGGGTAACACCATGCATCTAACTCGCCCCCAGGTACACAGTTGCATGAGTAAAGCCGGCTGAGACCGTTGGCGACACGACGTCCAAAGCGCGCCATGGAGCTTAGGGATGCCTATGGCGAAATAATACCGTGGTTGAGCTTATATTACTATAAATATCGGGGACTGCAGAATATGTCGTTCTCATGCTTGTCATAAATTTGATTCCCTTGGACGTTTCTTGTTTACGTGTCTGGCTCTCTGTGGTACTGGTAGCGAAATTTTGATTCGATGGGGTGGATTTAATGACCCAACCCATTCATGCATATAGAGAATTAAATAGACAGAAACAAACGATGAATCCACTCATTCGATTGACCACTCACTTGGTCTTTGCCAACAGACAGCGCATGTGTTCTGTATCAAGGAACTCGAAGTGGTGTAGGGTAGCCGTGATGTGAGCACTGCTGTTGTGATTATCCGAGCTTTCACCGAGTGATGCGGCCAGGGTAACTGGGGCTAGCGGAAGGCTCCAGCCGGTGAGGTAAGCTCTCCATCTGCTATGAACAACCTCCGTCACCGTCGTGCATCTCTGTCGCCTCCACACATTCGAGCTCCCAACATCACACGCACACCCTCCCCTCATCCGTAAAGCCGCAATATAGGACCGAATTTACTCATAAAACACAAAGACACACCTTCGCGACCATGACTGCCGAGGAAGAGCGCCAGGCCGCCCTCAATTCCTACCGAGCCAAGCTCATCGAATCTCGAGAATGGGAGGCTAAGCTTAAGAATCTCCGTCTCGAGATCAAGGATATGCAGCGGGAGTACGACCGAACCGAAGAAAACATCAAGGCACTGCAGAGTGTGGGACAGATTATCGGCGAAGTTTTAAAACAACTCGATGATGAGAGGTGTAAGGCAACTCCTGGGCTACACACGTGGACATGAGTACACTGACAAGTTCATCTCAGTTATCGTCAAGGCATCATCTGGCCCCCGATATGTCGTGGGCTGTAGATCCAAGGTGGATAAGGTCAAGTTGAAGCAAGGAACCCGTGTGGCTCTTGATATGACCACCCTCACCATCATGCGAATGCTGCCCCGCGAGGTTGACCCTCTCGTTTACAACATGTCTCTGGAGGACCCCGGACAGGTCAGCTTTGCCGGTATCGGTGGATTGAACGACCAGATTCGAGAGTTGCGTGAGGTGATTGAGCTGCCGCTGAAGAACCCTGAGCTCTTCCTCAGGGTGGGCATCAAGCCCCCCAAGGGAGTGTTATTGTATGGCCCTCCAGGTACCGGAAAGACTCTTCTCGCTCGAGCTGTCGCTAGCAGCTTGGAGACAAACTTCTTGAAGGGTACGTGACTTTGTGTTTCATGGAGATCATAGAAGCGTGCAAGCTAACTCAACGCTAGTCGTATCCTCCGCTATCGTCGACAAATACATCGGAGAGTCGGCGCGACTCATTCGAGAAATGTTCGGATATGCCAAGGAACACGAACCCTGTATCATCTTCATGGACGAAATCGATGCCATCGGTGGTCGACGATTCTCGGAGGGTACTAGTGCTGATCGAGAAATTCAAAGAACGTTGATGGAATTGCTGAACCAACTGGATGGTTTCGACTATCTTGGCAAGACGAAGATCATTATGGCTACAAACAGACCCGATACCTTGGATCCCGCCCTGCTCCGTGCCGGTCGCCTGGACCGAAAAATCGAAATTCCTCTTCCCAATGAGGTTGGCCGATTGGAAATTCTCAAGATTCACTCGTCGAGTGTGGTGGTGGATGGCGACATTGACTTTGAGAGTGTTGTCAAGATGAGTGACGGCCTCAACGGCGCCGATTTGAGAAATGTCGTTACCGAGGCGTAAGTAATTTTTCCTCACAAGAGTTCCCATGAGCCTATTCATGCCCATTTGGTACCAATTGCTGACACATGCGACAGTGGCTTGTTCGCTATCAAAGATTATCGAGACTCCATCAACCAGGATGACTTCAACAAGGCAGTCCGTAAGGTTGCCGAGGCCAAGAAGCTTGAGGGCAAGCTGGAATACCAGAAGCTGTAAGCACCAGACAAATGGGGAGCGGGATGATGTGAGAAACGAGACATGGATAGAGAAGGCGTACGGGAACCCAAGGATCAAGGACCAAGGATATGAAGGCCTGTTGGTAATCTTTGTAAGACTGTAAAGTAAAGACGACTTTGGTGCCATAGATGGCTCAGCCCTAGAAGTAACGGCGTCTCGGAACAAGGACCCTGAACAAAACTTCGGATCCGATCTATCACACACACATGCACACGCGGAAGTATACAAATTAGGTGAGTGAGCACAGCGTTCGTGAAGGGTGGTGCGCGTAAGCAACTAAGCAAACGCTGCACCTACATTATTTGGCATCACCATGCTTTCCACACCGAACGAAGCATGGAGCTTACCTCGTTGCGCTAGTTGGCTAGCTGGCAATACTAAAGCGGTGGAGCCCTATGCGATGCACCGTGGCGTTTGATTCTACAGGGCTGATTTTGGTTTCTCTTTCGCGAGACTAGGTTAGGTTGGCATAGCATGGATTTTTTCCCCAACAAAGGCCGCATTCGTGACTGGAGGGAACCTTAGTTTCTGCTAAACGCTGTCGATCAGACTCGTCTGGAACGCCATTGGAAAACGGATCAAGTGTACCGTGGCGAGATGGGGGGTTTTTTTTTTTTGCTGACCTAGTGCTTAGCTCTTGTTGGGTTGCCGGGAGGGACGAGATGCGGCGAATTGAATCATCAGACGGGTTCGGCATAAGCCACGTGCGGGAAGCTACAAACCAACATGGTCGTGAGGCTGAGACGATGGACGGCATTCACATTGAACATTTCGAATGACTAGCTGCCAGAGCTTGCTACCAATTGCTCTAAACTGGATATTCGCCACTCGTAGCTTGCTTAGCCAGAACGAAAGTAGTCGCTAGGTTCTAGGCCGACTGTCATGCATTTGCCGCTACGCAGTGGGACTGGGGATTGGCATCGCACATTGAAAGAGCAGAGCCTTGCCGGCGGCCCCCAACAGACTAGGAGCAGGCGGGGACGCGGCGGCCATGTGCATTGAGCTTTTTGGGCTGAGGACCATGGTATCAAGTGCACAGAAGATGGTTGGACGATAGATGTGGATGACGGAGAAAGGTAAGCTTGGCGGGACCTGGCTTGCTCGTCGGGCGGCTCGATGAGGAAACGTGGCTGATGTCAGAATGCTGGATGGCTCAACTGGCCAAGGCTCACAGATGTGCCCCCCTGAACCAGGCAAGCCAGCCTCCTCCCACAGACGGGCCAAGCAATCTCATCGGCGCGGTTGCTGATTGAATGCTGGGGCTCCAGCGATCCCCCTCCTCCCAGGGTAGGGGTGGGAGGCGTCGCTGGCTTTCATTGGGGTCAAGCAGAAAAAAAATCGGCGAGTAAGCGGGCAATCGGCTGTCGCTTTCGTTCCTTTGACGTGTAATGTCAGGTGGGAGCACAAAAGCAAAATTGCCAAGCTACTTGCTGGCTAGACAGTTCCATGTGATAGGTATTCAGTTTGAGCTAAAACAGCAACAACAGCGACGACAATAATAGCAAACGAGGATCGGCGGGTAGAGCGACCGATACGGTGGTGGCGATTAAAACAACATGGCAAGACAGGATAAGACAGGTCAGGACAAGCGAAATCTCAACGCCCAGCCGCGCTTGCGCTTGGGTCTAAGACGGAGCGCCGAGCGGAAAGGCGCTAGTCGGGCGTGGAGATGCTATTCTTGGAGGTGTTTTGAGGGAAGGGACAGCTCGGCGGGATGAATTGAGGCTGTGAGGCTTTGAGGGACCCATCGTGGTATGGCGATCTGGCGCCATCAGCCTAAAAAAGCAGAGGCAAACGAGGGCGCACCCGGTCGTCGCCGCTGCTTCCCCTCCAGACTTGATAGATCCGTCCACCATCTACCCAGGGGACGCTGGTTAAAGCCCATACAAACTTTCAGGGGCCAGTGCTGGGCAACCAGGGGAGATGCGGCAGGGGCCCTGCTAATGCCGACAGGTGGGTGGGTGGACGCAGCTGGCCAGGAGCAAATACGAAGCAGAATGACGACGTGCTACCGGAAGGGTATGCGCGGGAAGCCTACCGGTCGAGACAAAGCAGCTCGTATGTCCAGCAAATGCCCTGACTGGCATGCGGCATAGCACTGACCATGGTCTTGCGGCGGCAAGCTGCTCCGACCGCAGTTCGGTTGGCTGCTGTGCTCCATCAACCACTCTACGGGCCTCCGTGGTGTGTCTGTTCCTGTGGCGGCGGGGACGCGCAGGGTCGGAGACTCCGTGCGTGCCTGTGATGGTGTATGGGGTTGATGGTGAGGATGATAATGGCTACGAGCGAGCCGGGGCTTTCACCCAGAGAACCAAGGCGGGGTTTCTCGTGTCGAGAGATACAGATGCGTCATAGGACCAGGCTGGGAGGCATTTGGTGTAGCACCAGCCATCCACACCTTCCTCGGCCCTGGTCCCTATTCTCAATGGATGATGGTGATCCAATATTGATGGCTGGTTCACAGGGCTAACCTAGGACTGCATTCAAAGTCTTGGCTGGGCAGAAGGTCTCGGTCAGCAAGATGAAGGTGGAGGAGTTCCGCCAAAAAAAAAAAACATCAAGAAGTCTAGTTTTTCGATTGGAAAAAACAAACAAACAAAGAGACAGATTTCGGGAAGAGGATACGTAATAAGAGGGTGAGATATGAAATTGGTGTGGGTGTTGTGAAATCTTGGCATGTGTTTGAAAGCTATTGCCATGGGGGCAGACATCTCTGAACAGTTTGCCATATGGCTGGGTGGGCAGAATTGGTGAGGCCCAGTGAGATCAGGCCCAAGACTCCCGTTGCTATGACGAACTGCTGCAAAGCTTGACATGTTCATGTGTCGTTGATAGGTCTCTGGTGGCAGGCCTGCGATGTGGGCTTGATGGCCATTTCCAGGAGCGGTCAATTGGCCCATGTGCCGCCCCTCCGCCGCCAACCAAAACCAGCCCAGCGGGACTGCGACCAAGTCGGTGTAGCTCCATTTTTTCGTCTTGGTTGTATACTATTATTATGACAGTTGTCTTTCGCATCTCAGTTGGAACGGTGGAGGTTGATTTCGGTAGAGCCGACAGGCGATATAGCATGCCATGACACGGCACGGCGTGGTATAGCCTGTCATGGAACGTTTTGGTCGAGACCGACATTGGAATTGCCGCTGGGAGTTTTTTTTCCTTCACCTAACGTGATGCTGATTTGATGCTGACAGCGCGATTCCGCCCACTTCTCCCAACAACATGGCGCTTGCATAGGACAGGTTGGCCACAAATGACAAAGGCTCACATCACACCAGCTTTGACGAGCCAGAATATATTATGCGGTGGCACATCAGCACCAAGGAACATTAGGAGATTGCTTCTGGCGTGCTGATTGATTCCTGCATGTGCATGTACATAGCACGTCGTCAACCCAAAACACCCGAGGGCGTAACACCCCTGAGCCTTTTCAAACTTGACAAGCTTGGGCGACAGAGAGACACGGAAGGGAAGAGAAGGGAAAAAGCAACATGATTTGCAGGTACACCCCCCTGCTCGGCCACCACTGTAGCCTGTACGCGGATTTCAAACATGGCCGTCATCTCTGAGCGAGCAAGCCAACTAGAATTGTAAGCGTCTCTCGCGCATGAAAATGGTCCCCGAAGAAGCCAAGACCACCAGCTCTTGTCCCAGGCTCAGCTCGACGGGCGTTGCTCTCGATTTGGCCCTCTATGCACAATTGTCGCCTCCACTGGTCTAGGTGGTCTGGCAGTTGTTGTGGCGGATTTACGGGCCTCACGCACCCCTGTCGCCGCCCCCTCAAGGGCCCTCCATAGCGTAGCTACAGGGCACTCAGGGCCTCCCCACCCCACTATCCTACCC
>NAGG01000667.1:0-10623 GCA_003031705.1 Calonectria naviculata
GGGATGGGAAAGAATCAAGAGGACACAAAGTAGGGGGAAAAATTTAAGGTCCAAAAAAAAAAAAAAGAACGAATGCCACGTCTTGTAAGACTAGGCTGGAACTGGAGCTGATGATGATGCTTGCTCGGTTGCAAGGACAGTCTCGGGCGGCATCCAGCAGTTCCCAGTCCTCTTTGTCTGTTCGTGGGCGAGGGCTGGGCCAGCTGGGCCTAACAATTGGCGTGGTTGGCGGGCTGGTCTAGACGTGGACGTATAGATGGAGGGATGTGTATGAATGTGGATGTTGGGCCTGGGCGTGAGCGTCAAACCGTGTGAAAGTCCCTCCCCCGGCAGCAGCAGCGTCACGGCGTGCGCATGTATGAGAGTGCGTGTGCGAGGTGTGTGTATGGGAGTGAGAGCAGGCCGGGCGGGACGAGGGGGAACAGGGATGAGGATGGGGATGGGGATGGTGATGGGCGACAGACGGCGAGAGGAGGCACGGTCGGTGTGTATGTTGTAAAAATGTGTTTGAACATGAATAAAAAGGTGCACTACTCTGCACTTTGCTGCGATGCACGCGAGTAGGAGACAGGCAGAGACTGGTTGGCTTTGAACGACGATACGATGCGAGCGAGGCGGGAGAGCACGGAGCAGTGTGAAGACAATACGGGCGAGGAGGGGCAAACATGCGAGGGTGAATGAATAAGTTATTAGAATGGGTTGACCTGTCTCGCCATGATGGGCGCCCACGAGGTCCAGCGGCTTCCCAGGGTTCCCAAGTCCAGATTCTGGTCTAGGCCAGTTTCTCTCGGGTGGCCGTGGGTTGACTTTTGGCTTCCTGGCTCTGTCTCTGCCTCTTCCCCACCCCCAAGACCGAAGCAAAGGAAAACCAAAAAGGCTCACGCACCCCTCTTGTCGCAATATTGCATCTTGTTGCGCCGTCTGAGAGGTGACGGCGGCAGCCCGCAATGGCCAAGCGGCGCGGCCGGGCCGGGCGAGATATCTATTTAAATGCGGGCCGGCCGTACGCAAAGGCAAGGCAAAGCAAAGCGAGGCAAGGACAAGAAAAAAAAAAAAAAAAAGAGGCAGAGACAGTGGTAGAACAGGCATGCAGGCAGCCGACCGGCAATGCGGTGGCCGAGCACGGCAACTGGGGATGTAAAAGGCCGGTGCCAATGGTCCGGACATGGGAAGGGATACCCTCGGCCAAGAGAAACGGTGAGAGGTTGTTAGTTGACCTATTTAGGGCCTTGGTTTGCTACGGACCAGGCAAGCACTGCGACTGGCCCCCGAGCGTAAGGTGCGAGTAAGAATACATGACACGAAGAGGCCAGCATAAGCTAGGCGAAACGACAGTGAGTCGAGGTCAGGAGGAGGAGACAAAAAAACGTCAACTTGGGGAGAAAGCTACGCACTCCAGGCGCCAAACGGAACCAGAGACATGCGAGGGCGGCGGGGTGAAGTGCTCACATGATGGTCATGGCTGCTGGGCGGACGTCGTCATGGTCATGGCTGCTCAATATTTCCGCCTCTCTGAGCCACCGAGTGGGAACTGTTACATCTGCGGTTGTGTGGATGGCATGCTTACACTGGGACCAAGTGCGCGCGCGCACAAGAAGCTCTATGGGCTGGCCAATAATCCCATCAATGATCCTGTTGTCCGTTTATATGCAAGCGCTTTTGCTCCGTGGCTTCTTTTAGACAAATGCTTCTTATCAAGGTGGACAAAACAGGTAGGTAGTTCATTTGCGGGCTGATGGGTGATGGAATTTTCCATCATGATGTCGCTGCCGCCGCCGCTCATGTGCACGCACGCACCCATCCGCTGCTGGCGGCGGCGGCGGCGGCGGCATATTCACCTAATAGGCTCTCGCGCAGCGCAGCGCATCCCTGCATACTCAGGCACGTCGCCTTTCATTACCTAACACGTACGGTGCCAGGCGGAGATTCCAATTTATCAGACAAACCGCCGCCTGTTGTCTCTTTCTCTTCCCTTTTGGTCCAACTGGCTGACGGTCGTCGGATGCTGGTTGGTCACTGCTGTTCCCCCCCTTCACAGCTCCTGTCCAGCCCCTCCGTGCTCTGGGTGGGCGCCTCTGGAGCTAGCTTTTTTTTTTACGCATGACCATGCTGCTCTCTCTGGGTCCTTGGGACCCATGACTTGTCTGTGGTGTCCGTTTCCCACAAGCCATCCCATCATGCTGCTGGGCATTCGCTCATTCATACTTCATCTGCTCGCTTGGATGTCACCGCTGCTAATGTGCCCAGCTGATCTAGCTAATGAATGAGTCGGAATGCCTTGGTGCAAACCCTCGGTGGCGATCGCCTTACCTGAATTCCACTATTCCCTTTCCATTCCACCTGAGTCCCAGCCCAGCGTCTCTCATGGAAGTTTTTGACCCATCATCAACCTTACACCCCCTCCACGTCTTACGTTTGACGCACCAAAAGGCAACGCAATCCATGACTCTCTTATCAACCCCTCCCTCTCTCGCTTTTTGCCCGTCCTCGACAACAGGACAACCTTGCTTGCAGCCCCAGCCTACCCTGCACTGGATACTGCTAGGTTGCACCGCATCTCGCCCCAAACCGACACATCAAATTGTTGGATCCGCCTGGAGCGTTGCGTTCTGGGCCTTTAATCCCTGCACCATCACCATTTTGGTGCCACGGCAAAGTACCTATACGTTCTCGACCGTCTTTGGTATTTTTTCATTTGTTATTATCGTTTGTGCACTTTCAATCCTCCCCGTAACATGCCCCAGCCAACCTCGTTTTCCTTTTTTCAGGGAGGGCGCCACCTAAACTGATTCCCCTGTATCCTGGTCAGCGTCGCAAACAACAACGAAAAAGAAACGAGTGAGTGAATGCTGGGATCTGCATGGTGCATCACAGCATGTAGCTCAGTCACATAAGAAATGGATGCCAGTTCAACGAGTCCACGGTAATATGACAGTAAAATAAGAGGCGTGGTGCCCCGACTCATAGTCTGACTCGAGCTCGGATGCAGGTGATGTGATTGTCAGCAAACAGGTTATCAACCAGGTTAGTAGCATCCGCGTCGTCGGTTTGCCAAGCGGCACCGAAGCCATTCCAAGCCATAGTGGCATTGACCAGTCAGATATATCGAGCTTGCAGTGGTGGATCGCAATAGGATGGGCCAACGTGCAGTTAAAAGAAGAAACAAAGCAGCACCGAGGCAGCTGAACCGCCCGCCTCCATAGCTCCATTCTTGCAAGACCTGTTTGATATCGTGCATACGAGTTGCATATGGCATAATGCACCCTTACCTGACCATCACACTCAACCAAGACAAAAAGCCGAGAGGGCGCCTCTCATATCCCTGGTCGCTCGCTCGCTCACACTGTCTCAAAGTCATCCACAAGCCCCTCATCCAACCACCTCGTCCAACTGCTGTGCCTTCTGACCTGTCTCTTCCCCATGACGCCCCTAGCATACCTTGTCGTGTGTCCCGCATCCATTCGCACCAACAAATGTCATATCATCTGCCACTTCACACGCCCTCTGGCATACAGTGCCTGTGCCACACTAGCCCGCTCGTCGTGATGAATGCCGCACTGTATCTCCTCGCGGCGGCTCTCACCAACCAACTTTACAAATAGAGCAACCCTCAGCAGCTCCGGCCGTCTCCAGATTGGTCCTTCCCCGCCCCCGCCCCTTGATCCTGGGCGACGATCATGGAAGACTCCCGGGAATTTTGGACAGCGTTTTGAGTAATTTGGTGTTAATCTCTTGGTCCCTTGGGATTGGCCGTCCTACAAAGTTTCTACTGTGTCAACTCACGGTGCATGCCAACTTAGTCATGGCTCAGCACACTGTCGTGTACTCAATATAAATACAACCCGGACTTCCCCACCCCCGACGCATGCGGTCGGCCGAAAGATAGCTGCGCCGCCCATGCCATGGCTGCTTGTTTGCCCGCTCCGAGTACACTTCGCCCTTGGATTGATGCTCCGGCGAGTCTTGCCTATCACCCTATCTTGCCCATATGTTCCCCGCACTCTAACGTCATGCCTGCTCCAGTCCCGTGCATGGCCTGACACACAGTGCTGCCGGTTAGTTTTTTTTTTGTCCCAGATGACTTTATGGGTTCTTCCCTGCCATCGCCGCCGCCACAATGCCTCGGGTTGTGGGCAGGTATTGACTGCGTCGAGCAAACTGTTGAGTGTTCATGTTACACTGATCTGCTCGTTATGAATGCTGCACTAGATTTGCGTAGCTGGTGCCATCAAACCAGCCCACCCAAGAGCATTCTACTTGCATAGACTGGCTCAGACACCACGACTTTTCCCAACCAATACTGTCAAGTACGGAAAATTTTAGCCATCTCCAAATTAATTTTCTCCATCATTATCTCTTGATCATAAACAATGCTAAAATTTTTATCACAAATAAAATAATGGTTTATTTACCATCGTTATTATGCACTTAGTATGGATTATATGGACTTTTTAATCCGAGATATCTACGAAAAAGTCATGATTTCTACCTCCGACAAGTTTACGGGAACCCTTGAGTAAACCAATCCCTTATAAGCATTCTAAGGATCGAAATATAATGTCCCAAGAAGTGTTCCTTGCCGGCATGGTTGTTACGAGAAACTTTGATGGGTCCCGCGGCTTGTCCATTCCAATGGGCTTCGGTCAACTCCTCCACCTGATCGAAAAGAAACTTGGCCAACTCTTCGTCTTCAGCAAAAATGGAGAGGTTGAGTATGTCGGTACAAAATTGGGAGAAAGCGAGATCACCATTCTCAACACAAAGGAGAGGTGGGTCAATATTGCCGACAATCGATGGCCCAATGCCAATGAGCCCTGCCGCAAATTCGAGGGTAACCTGCTCATGAGTCTGTTCTCGGGCCATGATGTAGTATTCGGCGAAATCTTTGGCTCCATCTTCAGACCCAAAGACGATAAACTGGGTGTGGACAACGACCAACCAGGGATGGAGAAAGTCATCGTCTTTTGAACCAACTCGTTGAGATCTGATCATGATAATGTAGGGGTACACCGGTGCCACGTGGAACAACTTGTAGCGTTGGGCTATTGTTTTCTGCACCGCTTTCTTGCTTGTCTTCCATCCTAGTCTGGGATTGGACGGATTGTTCTTCTCCGGGAAATGATTGCACGTGCACTGGACAACGGCATTGGCACCTTGCGAGCCACCGGTGTTCTTCAGAATCTCCTTGGCCTGTTTCTAGACGGCCGCGTGATTGGACTCATTGCTGTTGAGGACCGCTTCCAATGTCTCGCTGAGGATCAAACAAATCTCTGCATTTCCAACGCATGTTCGTGCGAATTCAGCCTTGTCAAGTGGCATCAGCCCAGACAATCTCGCGAATGCTCCTGATTTGGCGCCGATCTAATATCCAGCAGTATCTCTGTGGATCGGCCTGAAGGGCGCTCGCGTATTTTCTTCGAGAAAGCCAGCTGAGGGCAGTGGGCTTCTGTTAGTTCTTGGCCAGGTAGTGACAATCTGAAAGATGTACACTGGAGTATTGTCGTGCATGATGTTTCTTGCATGTTGCAGTTTGTAAACAAGAATTGTGAGTCTTCTTGTTGGGCTGTTTGCCATAGTCGGGTCATTATCCTGGCGTATACATAAAAAACACCTACATTTCTTAGGCTTTGGGAGATATAATATCATATAAGTCAATTATGAAATGCTTCAAATAATAAATTTTGAATTTAAACTCCTTAACCTGTTTATATTGCTAGTCATCCAGTAATACTGATACTGGTCAGTATTTTACCCGACTTTTGTTCTCTCCTTTGAACTTTCCTGCTTGTCATTACATTCATTACCTTTCCCCGACCAAGACGATTTTACCTTGTTATACGGGCCGGTATTAACTATATCCTGGCAAGTTTTTGCTATGGTCAACGTCACACTGCACAATAAGAGTCAACGTTAGAGAGACGAGCGCCGACGTGTTGGGGTTAACATGTATAGTTCTGCGCCCGGGATCAAGGGCACCAAACCATCGACATTTTAAACCTAGTTTCATTTCTTGGGCAAGCGATACTTGCCACCCACTAGTTCCAACTCATTGTCCGCCACCTTTTCTCCCAGGAATTCTTGGAGTTCCTCATTGCTCCAGGGGCACCCGTCAGCCATAAGCATCTTCATCATCATTGCGATTTGCCCCAAGGGCATGGCTGGCGCTGAGTTTGTCAACATGCCAACGATGAATTGCCAGTGAACCGTTCGCCTCTCCTTCTCCTTTGGATCTATATTCTTGGCCTTGCGGGGTGACGGTAGATCCTCCGCACCTTGAGCGCCGGCTGGACCGTCCGGATGACCTGCGCTATTATCATCGCCCAGACGTTCAACCACGACGTAGGTTTGATCTCCAATATCACGCAGAACACGCTTGCCCACCCAGAACCTCAAAGCAAGCTCAAGAAGATCCTCGTCAATCATCAGCTTCTCCCAAATCTCATTAAATGTCCGCTGCTGAGGAGCCGAGCCGTCGGATCCTGCCTCAGCCTGGAATTCGTAAATGACAGCAGCTTCATAGGCCTTGCACTCCAGTTCAATCGACCGGTCCTCTAAATCCAGCTTGACCGTGGCCAAACCTAAATTGTCCAACCAAGTGAGTTTTCGTGATGTTTTGAGCTCTTCAAAGCCCTGCTCATATTGCTTTTGGATTTCCGCCACGGGCGGCGGCACCTGGAAAGGATCCTTGGGTAGACTGGGCCAGAATAGCCGTGATAAAATCTTAGAGTGATATGTAACATTGCCCCCTTCATTATTTGAGGCGCGTTTGATGTTCTTGCAAAGGACGGCATCTACTCGCTTTGAATCTTGTATATCCTTCATCATGACATCGCAGTTTTGAAGCGCATTCTCACCAAATCGTTTCTTCAACAAGCTTAGCACCTTGATCTCTTGTACAAATGATGCTTGGTTGGAGAGCAGACGTTCGCCAATGATGTGCTGGAACTCCTTGATAAATATGTCTTGTGAACCAAGCGCGTTGATGAGAGTTCCAATAACATCCTCGTTTTTGGGCCGTTTGTAGTTGACGCCTGCATCTACCGGGTCGGGAACCCATGTCATGTCGTTCCAGTCGAGATCCTCATCGTCTATCTGGCGTCGTTGCTGTTGAGAGGAGTTGTTCAGCAACACTGCCAACTCCACCAACTTCGACTTTGCTTCTTCAGGTGTTGTAGTGCTTGGGTTTGATAGAAGCCCTATTACTACAATGCGAATGGCATCATCTCGTTGACACAGATATAATTGGAGGGCATGCACGACGCGATCAAGAAGGACCTTTGAGGGATCCAACGCGTGAAAAGTTCGTATCATTGAAATGTACGTTTGCAAGATGTCCAATGTGGAACGACCTGGATGCAAGAGTCGTTTCTGCAAGGCAAGTGAAAACGTGTCGGTCAACTGGAGACGACGTTGTGGAGTAGTAACGGCTAGGCGGAGGTCTTCGAGCCCGCCTTTGCTATCAGGCCAGTTGAGGGCAATGTCGAATAGCTCCTGTATTCGCAAGGTTGCTAACCTGCCAATGGCTATATCTTTCCAACATTCAACGTCACTCCATGCGATCTGAGTTCCTAAACGGTTGAACACTTCAACTGCTAGACGACTGTAATGATTCTCAACCCACTCAGAGAGATGTGAAAGACATCCGGAAAGGACAGTTGCAGACGTGGCGCTCGCCGGCTCCGTCTTTTGCCAAACACCCGAGTAAGAATTATGAATAAACTCAGCCATTGTTGCATTCATAATCTCCGCGAACTGGACTTGGAAGTTTTCACCAGTCAAGCCGACATTTTGCAATGATTCGAGGAGACCTAAGAGTTCTCCTCGAGCCGCAGAGACGCGTTCGCTATCATCCAAATCCAAGGGAACCAGCTCTCCATCGTATCGTCGGCCAGAGCCAAGAATCATACGAACCAGCTGATGAACCACGCCACGAAGAGCATCGATTAAGCCCTGGGTCATGGAGTTTCCAATAATAGCATGCAAGTCGCGAATAAACTTGGCCGTGGCGGCAGCTTCTGTGGCCTCATCCCCAATGCCCCGAGCAATGAGCCGCAGTCCGTACAGATATTGGCGATGCGCAGCCTCCAAGGTGGAAATGCTTGCGAGCAGCACCTGAGGCTGATCTCCTTGGCTGGAACATGCCGCAAGTAGGGGCATGACATGATGGACAAAATGCTGTCGGACCTGTTGGGTATGCCATAATAGGATATCCTCAGTCTGGGTCGCCTGTGGCAGTGCTCGACTGGGGTTGAGGACCAGGGGAAGCGAGTTGACAAAGTCTGCGTCAAGATCCGGCTCTTGTGACTCTGGTGCAAGGGTGCCGAAGGAATCCTCAACTGTGACTGAAGAAGGCAGTTGGATCCTAGAAGTGACGGCGTGCCAGGCACGATCCCACCTCACCTGGTCGTTGGCCTGATGGGGAGCGGTAGTGGGATGGGGCGGAGGGGGAGCAGCAGCACCGAGAATAGCACCTGCAGCAGGCTGCTGGCCAGCGGCCGACGGCCCGGCAGACGAGGGCGGCGAGGAGGACGGCGATGACGCATGGGGGACGGGACCGCCAAAGGCAGCGCCAGACTGGGTGAAGGGCGCGACTGGCGTGGAGCGCGGAGTCGGCTGGGAGAGGTCGGTCTGGAAGACGGATCGAAGGACCCGCTGCTTGCGAGCTCGGTAACTCGAGGCCGTCATGACGATGGCTGCGAGGAGAATTGCATGACTCGACCTGGGCGACCCGTCGGATAATTCTCTTTTCCCCTTGGTCTATGTGTTTTGGTTTTCGTTTGGTTTGTTGGCGGATGTACGGGCGGGAGAAGCTTGAGTGCGAAAGCCGTGTCGAGCCCCACTCAGCTCAGGCACAGCCCAGGCTGGGGGGACCAGGCGCAGAGGCAGGTACCAAGTGACCCCGTCCGGGTCGCTAGATTGCTCGCTCTCATCCAGCCGCCAGGGGGACGAAGCGAAGCGATCTGCGCCAAGCTTGCGCGCTTAGTGCGCCAAATTCCGTCTCGAATCGAAGCCCCGAATGAGGACATGAATGCTACCAAGGGAAAAATAACAATCCCGACCGGCGGAACACCCCTCCCCCCGTCGGCCCAAGACCCAGCAGCCTGTCACTGAGCTACAGGATCGGGATCCCAACGCACGCGCCGCCCCGAACTGCACCTACGGCATTGGATGCAACATCCATGAAAGCCGACCAACGCATCGGATCTTTGGGAGAGGGGAGGGTATAGCAGTCCGTGTGCGGATGACGGTTACACGGAAGGGCACTTGTCTACCGTTACGGAACTGCGGTGTGTACGCGTACTACTACTAGCCCGCCTCACTCTCACACTGCATGCCGTTTTCGATCACTTATGCGCACCTCCGTCCAACGTACGACCTGTGCCGGTGGACGCAGCCGAGCGCCCAAGCACCAACGAAACACATTCTCGAATCTAAACAACCCTTATCCTCGCCCGTTGATTTTATGCCCCTCTTTGGAGCCGTCTCAAGTAGCGCCACAGCTGTGTCGCGAGCGGGTGCACGTGCTGGCGTGTGTGAGAAATGCGTCCCAGCTTCCGTGCTAATGCCAGATGGCGACACGGTGTCGAGGCCGACTATGCTCTGTAAGAAATTCGTAAGACTGGCAGCGCAATGCCATCTCAACGTCCAAAACGGCCAGGTTGTCCTGGCCTGTTTCGTTGCTGTTACACACGGGCCAACCTACGGGTAGTAACTGGCAAATTTCGCAACCGAGCTAGGTCGGGAAACCGATTTGGTGTGTTAATGCCGGTCCCGTTCGGACGAAAGTGAGATGAATAAGCCCGAGGGCCGTGGGGTCGGGCAAGTGCGAGATGCGAAGGGCGACGAGCGACGTACGAGCGACGAGGAACCGGGGGGGTAGGCGAAATGGGTAAATGCTGGGTAAAGGGGCCATGGCCCAGTGGGCTCTCGTATCTTATTTGGAAGGCTCGTAAGTCGGATATGATGGGTAACAGAGCTCAGAAAGCTATATTACGCCTGATAGACACGCCTTATTCCCGTCTGGGACCAGCTTCTGCTCACAAATGTCACCTGCCGGCCAAATAGAGTGGGACGTAAGACGATATACTACGTCGGACAGACTAATACGGGGAACCATTGTCAACGTTGGCAACGTTGGCAACGTTGACAGCTATACTAGTGATTACGGATCCCCACCAATCTGCTGAGATCGGGTATAGGGCTTTCGAAGTCAATCATCACCATCCGGCTGGGACTCGGCCGGTGGAGATCCTGCCACCCCGGCTCCGGAAGCACCCATTGTCACGGTCCCGGCCGATTTTATCCCGTGGGGGCTCTTGCGCCGGGGGCCCGGCATCCCGAAATGGATGTAACCCAAAATTCCAAATCAACGCCCAATGCCATCCACCAGAATCGCCATGGGGTGTCCCAGTATCCCCTGCCGCACTGCGGGCAACAACAAGGATATGGGCTTTACACACTGCCTGTACCATGTACAGTCAGTAAACTGGAGACCTGGCTGGGAGCACGGGACACTGAGAAAAAAAACACTACGACACAACAAACACCCTGATCACCCCAAGCCAAGCCGGGTTATGGCTGGAATTCTCCGCCCGTCCCTCTCCTCCTCATCATGAGAGGATC